>JAQIWG010004334.1:0-16214 GCA_034695025.1 Chamaedrilus cognettii | reverse complement strand
GATGGCTTCCACGATGGATCACATGAACGATCGTAGGGGATGATCGTAGCTCCCATCGTCCCGTGTATCTTGGGCTTAAGAGATACTACGACCACAGCATATAGAGTAACAGAAGTGACACTCGGCCTGTTTCGCGTATCGATTTCTTATTTAATTAAAACAGCGCACTGCTCTGTGTTGCACGGACACGTGACGGCGCGCAAGGTCAACCGTAACATTCAACGCTGCTGTCTTCAAAAATGACAAAATAAATGCAAAATTGTCGTCAATAAGACCTCAAAACTCTGCCCCTCCGGCCGGAGGGGCGCGTGCCCTTCCGCCGGCCCTGGTTATGACTACGGTTATGGTTCGCGATGCTCGAGTGGATATATAACCGCTTGTGTTTCAATTGAAGCGGGGTCGAGTCTAGTTGTGCTCGTGCCGTTGCCGTCATGCTTTCGCTTGCCTAAAATCCCTAACCCCAAATCTAGCCCTAACTCTAACTTTGAAACCCTATCGGGGCCCTAATCCCTCGCCTCGGTCTATTTTAAGCATTATATGGGCAACGGCTTGTCCTATACATGTACATTACGCATTGTTTGGACACCAACACCCTCTAGGCTCGACCCATGTTTGATCCATCCACATCGTCGCCATCTTAGTGTTCCCGGTCATACGCTTCCCGGTCCACAGCTGGGGAAAGCCCTACAGGGAGTCAGGCACCAATGAAATTGCGTTATTTGTACCACAGCTGGAACATTGCGCTGATCTAACACGTGAAATTTTATCAAAAAACCATACTATGGAAGAGTTAGGAAGTGTCAACGGTGTGCTAGGACTGTGCGCAAGTGCCGCTAATTAAATGATGAAATATGTAATTTTGTGATATGTTGCAATTGCTGGATAGCCACCGGTTTCGTACGCAAAAAAAAATTCTCCTAGAAATTCGGTCTCATTTTTTTTTGGTGCGTTTCAATAAATTTCCATACCTTTTTTTCCAAGCTTGTAATTTTTAATTTTTTTTCTGCAAACTGATCATACTTTCTAGCTCTATCGCCTGTGAAACCATAAGAGCTAAAAAAAATATTAAAATACATTTGTGTTCACAAGGACTGAGGAAGAGGCAAAAAATATTCCCGCAGACGATAACCAAAAAAGACCCACTACAAAAAATTGGCGAAAATGGTCGTCCTTTACGGGAACTTAAACATTTCGAATCGATGCAGTCTCGCAGGTTAAAAGAAGCCGAAAGGAAAAAAGTGGTGGGAAACCCTGAATAAAGAGGATTCTAACAAAGTGAGTGCAGCCTTGAGCAAGATGCAGTGCGACAAGCGGCAGGGACAATGGGCCTTGTCTCAGAGATGCTAAAGGCTGCAGGAAAAAAAGGAATACAGTGGATGGCTGATCTATGTAATGCTGTTGTGAGGGAAGGGAAGATATCTGATGACTGGACTAAGAGTTGGATGGTGAGTATATATAAAGAGAAAAGAGATGCTTTGGACTGTCGATCGTACAGAAGGAAAGAGTTGCTAGAGCATGCAATGAAAGTGTAAGAGTGAGTCATGAAAGAAAGACTCCGAGAGTTTGTCTATTTTTAAAAGAAACGTTCTAAGCATTTCTTGTCATTTTACTAGAAGGATTATGTTTAAAAATTGTTACTACATTCAGCCAGATTATTTTGTGTTTCATGATGGTGTATATTTGTCTTTCATCTTTATTCTCTTTCTTAGGTGTTATTTTTGCTTCAATTTATGAGGCAATTAATAAATTGTCATTAGTTTGCTGCAAGGGGGGTTAGGCATGGGCATATTGCTTTTACGGAGATGTATTCTCTTTATGCTTAACCAGGCAACTTGACACACTGGTCGTTTATTTCTTGCATGTGTTTATGTACTGAAGTTACAAAAGTGAAAAAAAGAAGAAAGAATTAGAATGAAGGTCGATCTGGATGATATGCAACTTGGTTCGGACCAAGAAAAAATACAACGGATGCAATATTCGTAGCGTGGCAGTTGCAAGAGAAATACTTAGGAAGGAAAAGAGAATTGTGGATGGCATTTGTGGATCTAGAGAAGCCTTTTGACAGAGCCTCTCGAGAAGTGATACGGTGGGCAGTAGCGGAACTGGGTGAGAAATCGTATATTATATTAGTCATAAAGGCTACGTATGCAGGAGCACAGACGGCAGTTAAAGTCAAAGGAGGTGACAGCAAACTGTTTGAGGTGAAGGTTGGAGTACACCAGGGCTCTGTACTTAGTCCACTGAAATTCATAATTGTTTTGGACGCACAATCTAAGAAATTCTGGAAAGGCCAACCATATGAGCCTTTATATGCTGATGATTTAGTGATATAGTAGCGAAGTCAGTGGAGCTGCTGTTCGAGAGAAGAAAGATATGGAAGGGAAAATTTGGCAGCAAAAGAACTTCGGATCAACTATAAGAAAACCAAGGCGATGACGTTAAAGAAAATTCTGGACAGATCGTGCGCTCTGGAAGTGTGGAGTATGCAAAAAAGGCATGGGTGAAAACTCAATTCGAAGTTCCAAGTGCAGGAAGTAGATTCATAAACAGTGTACCAAAATGAAAGGTAGATTGAAGGAAGATCCGCTTTTTCAGTGCTCTGTATGTGTAAGTGGTGTAGGCAGCAGTATAAAGCTAGAGGATGAGAAGCAGTGGTGCTTGATGAGAGATGTAACATGGCGTGTGTTAGTAGTTATTGTTACCTGGGTGATACGATTGTAAGTGGATGAGGAGCAGAGGAGGCCGCAAAAGCTAGGGTTGTGCTTGGGCAAATTGTAACAAACGTGGGCCAATTTTAACAATAAGAGGTGTCTCGTTTAAACTGAGAGGTAAATGCTACTAAATGTGTGTGCAGAGGATGTTGATATATGGAAATGAAACTTGGCCAGCGAGGATGCAAGATGTGCAGAGATTAGAGAGGACAGAGACGATAATGGTGAGATGGATTTGTGGAATGTCGTTAAAAAATAAGTATCAAAGCAAGATTTGAGAAAAAGGCTTGGTGCATATGTGTAACGGACATGGTGAGATTGGGAAGACAGAAGTGGCTTGGAGTTATGGAGCGGATGAGTGAGGAAGATGGGTATCAGCATGTAGATATATTGTTGTAGAGAACGAAGTTGGGAAGGGGAGGGGAAGAAGACATGTAGGGAACAAATTGGAGATTGATATGAAGGAACCTAGCATGCATAGATAGACGGCAAAGAATTGTGTTCTGTGGAAGAGTCTCGTCGTGGGAAGCGTCCAACCTGCGCTAGCACGGAGAGTGGACGTAAAACGTAAATAATGATGATGATGACTGATAAATAAGAACCCCTATGATGTATTTCAGGTCTCATAGCTGAGCGGTTGCCGTTTCGACATGACTGTCAAGTGGAGATCTCGATCTATCAATCGACCCAGCGCAGCTGCAGCTGTCATGGTGATGCTATGCATGATAGGGATCTTCAGCGTTCTCGCGCTATATCACATCACGTCGACTTCACGAATTATCAAATCACTCAAATTACTTAGCCAGTGGAGCAATCTAACTGGCGCAGTCTCTTCCACGTCGGTAGACTGTGAGCCGGGCGTGCCTTGCTCGTACCCAGAGGTCGTAGACTTCCGCGTCATCGTGATAACATACAACCGTGCCGCGTCCGTCAAGAAGCTGCTGCACACACTCGACAAAGTTGAGGTGGACGGCGACAGGGCGCGACTAGAGATCTGGATCGATCGAAGCCGAGCAGGCCACGTGGATAAGAAGACCCTCGAGGCCGTCAGTCAGTTCAACTGGACGGGGGGTCCGACGCGTGTCCACGTTCAGAAGCGACACGTTGGGATCTACGGGCAGTGGATCGACACCTGGTCACCGCGCGATCACTCGAGGACTTCGAAGGAGATCGCGATCATCCTGGAGGACGACATCTCCGTGTCGCCGTACATCTACCGCTGGCTCAAGGCCGTCTACAGGCACTATGCGCAGTTTCCTGAATTTGACGGAGCGACACTGAACAGCGATGAACAAGTGACGCATGACGGGAAGCACACGCCAATCGTAGCATTCAAGAACCACACAACCTACTTATACAAGTATCCCGGAACTTGGGGCATGTCGCCAACGCCCTATTACTGGCATAGCTTTCAAACGTGGTATCATAAGGTAAGAAGCGAGCGACCCGACTTCCGTCCGTACGTTCCCGGAACCATTGCGACAGAGTGGTACAAGATGTCTGAAAGAGACGGAACTTCAGATTCGATGTGGGAGACGTGGCTTGTGTACTACTGCTACATCGAGCGGCTCTTTACAGTAAACAACAATCTACCGACGTACAACGGAGACAAGAAGTCGTGCCTGTGCATCAATCGTAGAGAGGTGGGACTCCACTATCCGAGCAAAGGTCGGGAAGACTTCTGCACGCTACTTGATCACTGGAAGAATGAGTATGTTGTGTTTCCAGAGAGAACAATCAAACTAGACTGGAACGGTGCAGTCATAACGACCTACTGAGTACGAACGAATTGAAGCCAGGGCAGGACCAATGTTTATTGACAAAGTTCAGTGTCACCAGGAGTAGGCTTCTACCACAAACTTGGTTCGCAATGAGCCTTAGTCCGTGACAAGCTGACAAATCTACTGGAGTATGGGCCCTGTGTACAGTCATAGCTGTCACCTGCAGGCTGTTGATCTGCAGCCTGGAACTAGTTGTTCTCCTGGCAGATCTTGATGCGCCCTCGACGTCTGAGCCGACGGAGAGAAACTGCTGCTGGGTGTAAGATACCAAATGCATACGGCTGAGTAGCATAAGACAAAGCGAGTAAAAAATAATAACCTCCTGCGATATCGCAATAACTAAGTCAAAAATGAATATTTTTGGTTTCACACTTGCAGGGATTGTAGAGGAGATAATTAGTAAAAATACCACAAAATTTCATTTAAAAACATTTCTTAGTTCAAAAGTTAAAAATGTTTGCACAAAAAATTTAAAAAATGTAATTAACGAGCCCAATTGAGTAACAAAAAATAACGGATGCATTAAAACTAACCTCATAAATTTTAGTTGGGTCTGGAATTTTATGTTAACTAATCCTTGTACTCCTACTAGAATGCATATTCAGGACATAGTGTGCCTGAGGAATCGATAGCCTAGTGGAACATGTTCAATGTGTCCATCTTCTGCACCATACTGCGGCCCAAGAGCAGGAAGCAAGATTTAGTTAACGCAGAAAGTTCAAGCTGGACATGTTCAAAGTGACCGATCTTGACAAGAAGGAAACATTGATCTGAAAACGTTATGGGGGCAAGGTTTGAAGTCGAAGACACTTAGAGTAGTGTATTCTCAAAAGTCCGCACAATGAAACAGGTGCAGGCCAGCTACGGACGAATCACCAGGCTGAGTCGGCGTTGCAGTGTTGGTTGAATATCAACTTAACGTTGATTTAAACAACTTTTTTCTAAAACAGTCTCGACTTTTGAACTAAAATATATCTTCAAATGAAATTTGGTGGTTCTATTGCTAATTATCTCCTGTAGAATCCCTGAAAATGTAAGCGTATAATAAACGTACATAAACGAAAAATATCGAACGTATTAACGCAGTAGTTAGTGCTCGACTCGTTACGTATCATTAATGACTATTTCGTTAATTGTGTGAACACTATCACCTGACATCATTAATTTCACCTAAATTTAGCTCGCACTTCAACTGTACATTTATTTAAGTTTTTATTTCTTTATTGTGTTCTGCCTTGATGGCGAATAAAAGACTTACATATAAAACAAAAATATTTATTTTTGACTAAGTTATCGCTCCTTCGCTAGGGGATTATTATTTCTTGACTCTGTACGGATATTATGTAACTTATAGCATAATTAGCTCATTGAGCCAAATGTGTACACAATGCCAAGTTTCACAATAAGCCAAGTAGGTATTCCAGTGAAGCGAATCGATTCTTGTAATGACATTTGTGATGAAGTAATACATGTGGAAAAAAGCTTCAGGTTTGATGGGTGAGCCAGTTAACCTAGGTATTAGGTAACCACGGTGCGCCAGGTCGAGCGTATCCCAATGAGATACTGATTCAGCCAAGCTGAATGTAGAGCAGGTGTTGCACGGCCGATCATCCACAAACACAAACTTATCAAACTAGCCTATCAGACATTCATACTAATAGCTTAGGCCAGGGGGATTCAATTAATTTGTTTTGAGGGCGTAAATAAAATTTGAGACCAATTTTACCGGCCGAAGCCATTTTACTAACCGGAATGTACCTTATAATAATTTCAATACATGCTAAATATTTGTATATTACAATTTATATTCGTAGTAGCGTTTTGTATATCGTGTCTTTTTGTATCACATCTTTTTTATTCATGATAAGTAAACTTTTTTGTTCTTTATGGACTACCGTGTAGTAAGCAGATAGGATATTTTTATAATGTTTTATTGAATAATTTATTTTTATTCATTACAATCGTTAATTTGCATACAATCATCTCAAAATTTTGGAAGTGCTCACATATAATATTCGCTGTTTTTTGACTTTTTGAAATAGCCTAACAAATTATAATTAAATTATTAATTTTTTATTATTATAAATAATTATTAAATTACTTTATTATTATTATTATATTATTTGCTTCATAGTAGCCTATTAGCCAATAAAAGCTTCGTGACTTCTCCTAATATCATCACTTTCTAAATGATTTTTTTCTTTAAAATGTTTGTTTCAATATCATAGGCCTAGTAGTATTACTATTATGCATTCTGCACCTCTGAAAGAAGACGAACGAAAAACTTCTGAAAGAAGAATTTGCAACGTTATATAAATAGTTATGATTATTCAGTACAGTGGAATGGAACGGAGTGCAGTAAAACGGATGAGAAGGAGGAATTCTACGTTGCTCTAAGAAAAATCTTATCTGAATACGAGAAAACGAGATAGTGGTGGTGTGTGGTGACCTAAACGATCATGTTGAAGAAAAGTCAGACGGCTTTGAAAGAGTTCATGCAGGAAAGGGATCTGGTATTCAAAATATAGAAGGTGAGATGTTATTGAAGTTTGCTGATGCGTGAAGTATGGCAGTTATGAATACGTGGTTTGACAAAGAAGACTAAGAAAGTGTCCTACGAGTCAGGCATATGTCAAACGGTAGTGGATTACGTGCTGGTGAAACTATGGGATCGTCAGATGATAACAGATGTGAGTCGTTAGGAATGTGCCTTGTATACCAGAGCACAAGCCCATGCAAAATTATGTTGGGGCTCATGCAAAAAAGTAAATTGCCCACACCCCAAAGTGTAAAGTATGGCGGTTAAAAGAGACGGATGTGCAGAGAGAAATTATCGTCAAAGTGCAAGACAAGGAATCAAAGAGGGACAAGAATGAGGAGAGTATGAAAGCCGTGTGGAAGGAGATGAAGGATTGCTTGCTGGGAGTAGCGGAAGAGGTGTGTGGCAGAACGAAAGGACCACCGAGACATAAGGAGACCTAGTGGTTTGAACGATGAATGCCAGAAGATAGTGGAGGACAAAAACAAACAAAATGGTATATGGCAGAAGTCCAAAGATGTGTCTTATTTCTTGTAGTTGAGGGACCGTGTATAGTACAAAGACTACATAGAGTCCGATTCTGTGCAAAGGAGAACTCACAGAACCACTCCCCCCTCTTTAGTCGTCTTCTACCACTCGCCCGAGGAGCTCTGGGCTGCAGGATGTGCAGAGATTAGACAGTACAGAGCGGATGATGGTGAGATGGATGTGTGGAGTGTCGTTAAAGAATACGTGTCGAAGTGAAGAGTTGAGAAAAAGGCTTGTGTCATAATGTATACTGTCACATGTATGTGTCATGGACATGGTGAGAAGGGGAAGACTGAGATGGTTTGGACATATGGAACGGATGAATGAGGAAGATTGGGTATCAGTGTGTAGATATATTGTTGCGGAGGGCAAAGTTAAGAAAGGGAGGGGGAAGAAAACATGAAGCAAGACGGTGGAGAATGCTATGAAGGAACCTAGCATGAGTAGATAGATGACAAAGAATCGGGAGTTGCGGGGGAGTCTCGTTGTGGAAAACGTTCAACCTTTGCTAGCACAGAAAAGTGGACGTAAAACGTAAATGATATTGATGATAATGCATTCGATACAGTAGTGTTTTCTGACAAAATAAATCATACTAATATGATCCATTAGCATAGGTTAGAGAGACGTGGTCCAGCCAGACCTGGTCCAGCCAGACCTGGTCTAGCCAGACCTGGTCCAGCCAGATCTAGTCTAGCCAGACCTGGTCCAGCCAGACCTGGTCCAGCCAAACCTAGTCTAGCCAGAAATGGTTGAGTCCAGACCTGGTCGAGGGTCGTCTGGCTGACGGAGTAGTCCTCGATGTCCAGCTCCTCCCTGGCTCCCTCTAGCGCACCAAAGATGCGCGCGAGGGGAGTGGCGGAAGAGGGGAGGCGGTACTGCAGGGTCCCGCGGTGCTCCTCCACCAGCACCGAGTCGGGGAAGGTGGCCGCGACGAACCGGCGCACCGGGTTGACAGCCGGGCTGGAGCCAGCGACGCGCAGGGTCAGCGTGTAGCCCACGCCAAACCTGCCGACCAGCCGCACAGAAAATGAGCGGCTCAACGTGCGACGTAGAACCAGCCCCATCACCAGTATATGGCACATCAACGTGTTTCAATCGCCGCAAAAAAATATAAATGAAAGTGATCATTTTTGGAGTGCAAAAACAATACATAGTAACAACTAGTATTCAGTGACTTCTTATGCAGTTACCCGACGATCTACTCGAGAAGCTCCGGGCTGTAGACCTATTCTCTTTTCTGCAGGGACAAATGAAAATGAGTTAATCACGTGGCCGTTAGCGTGACCAACGCTGTCCTTCATCAAAACATAAATCACAATCAACCAGCGGCGTCGCAAGCGTTGCAAAAGTGGGGGGGTCCAATCGTCCTAATTGTTTTCGGAATGGACATTTCCTGCCCTACGTACATAACGCGTTGTAAGTTGTACATTTCATACAAGGGTATATCTTTAAGCCATTATTTATAAGCCAGCAAAGGCAAAAAATGATCGTTTTTGGGCCAGAATTATCGTACCACCTAAAAACGTCCAAAAAACTCACGAGCGGGGGGGGTGCTGATGAAAATTTGTCAACCCCCAAAAAATTAACATGTCCAAAAAACTCTTTCACCTGCCTTACATTTGCCTTCGCTGCTTATCATCATCAATATTCTCTAGATGGCGGGCGACAGGCGCTGTACACGCACGATTCGAATCGGTTTCAACGTTTAGAATTAATGCTAGTTGGAGCCAAAAAAAGTTGACGTGTGTACACATTATCACATATGTGGACGCCAGGACGCAGGAGTATATAAATCAACAGGCTACTGCTGCTCTCCACTCAAAAGGAATGATTCCCAGCATTCGTTACAATTCTTTCTGTCGGCGGCACTTCCACCCCCCCCTCCCTCCCCTTATAAAAACTCAACGGATTTACACGAATCTCAGGACCGATCCAGAAAAAAGTGGGGGGTTCAGACCCGATGGGACCCCCCGGTGTCGACGCCGCTGCAATCAACAACTGATTAACAATACTACAACAACACTTTGAAACACAAGGCGTCCCCTGCAAGCTGGGGCACAAAAATTTGACTCGCAGCCCAGAGCTCCTCGGGCGAGTCGTAAAAGGCGACTGAAGGGGGAGCGGTTCTGTGCCAGCTCCCCTGCACAGAACCGGACTGTAATAGTCTTTGTTACACTACACACATCGTCCTTATGTTACAAAAAATCCCCTTGAAGCACAAGGCAGACAGACAGGGAATTGGCCAAGGCAGGCCTGCACCTTTACAGGCCTGGCGGTGGGTCCTGGGCTAGACTGACCTGTTCTTGAGATGCTGCGCAGAGCCGAGGCACTGGAACGCGCCGTTGACCATGATGGCCAGTCTTCCACACAGCGCCTCACATTCCTCCATGCTACACACACACAAGACACGCACATTAAACCATACTACACACACAGCACACTCACACTCCTCTATGCTACGCACACACAACACATGCACATTAAACCATGCTACACACACAACACAAGCACATTAAATCATGCTACACACACAAAAGACACTGTAATGGACTGGCTATGCTATATCTTAAAATCAATGGAGAGGGTGGGGTAAACTGTCGGGGCTGGGGAGGTGAAGCCAAAGTTTGTTTGATGCATAGTCTCCTAGGCCTGGCGTTAGTTGGGCCTAGATCTCGCGTATGACGGGGCCCCCATACTCTCGACCGATGTCGTCATGTAGCCATAATGGAAAAATTATCAGCTTAATCCCTACCTCAAAGTGAAGTAGGATTGACGCAGATTAGCCTGTGAGACGTGAAATAGGATTGACGCAGACTAGTCTCACAGACGCAGACTAGCCTGTGAGACGTGACGTAGGATTGATGCAGATTAGACTGTGAGACATGACGTAGGATTGACTCAGACTAGCCTGTGAGACGTGAGGACGACGGAGCGCCCGTCAGTCTTGATCTTGCTGATGCAGTCCCACAAGAACCGTCGTGCCTTTGGATCCATGCCAGTCGTTGGCTCGTCCTGGGCACAAAGTTTTCAATCAGCATTTGAAAACCGATTTACTGTCGATGCATAGAAGCATAAATGTGTACATAGTACACCCATTGCAAAAATAGTAGTATGCTCTTGCAATGTCGGAAATAATAAAAATTGAAAAGGCAAAGGATTAGCGGTGGTTCTGGGATCGTGCTTAAGGAACATGTGTAGTAACCAAGACTGTTACAGTTCAGATCAGTGCCTCTAAGCCAAGCAAAGAACTGCTCCCCGTTTTTTAATCACCTTTTACGACTCGACCGGGGCTCTGAGCAGCAACCTAACTTTTTCGTCCCCGGCTTGCAGTGGGTAAAAATAGAGGCTCAGTTAAGAAATGCTTTAAATGTACTAAGTACCTCAGTTTCTAATCCTGTACTGATTGCTATATATCCTGATAAATTTGGCCAAATACAAAGATATTTCCAATTCTGGTGTCGTTGGTAGCGCAAATCGGCTGCCAGCGGCGAGCGATGGGCGTAAATCCTTTAGGCATCGCACTAAAAGAAATACGCTGACAAGATTCACATGCAAAGAAGATGAAGTGTTGTGGCAAATTATGCGGTAACTTCGTACATCCTTTGGCAAGGTGGTTGAAATTCGTCTGTCACGTCCCGGATGATGACTTCATATGCCGACACTGACGTTCCACCCACCATGATTACTATGCTTATTCTTGTTTCATTATGCTGTTCAAGTGGCGCTCACGAGGAAGATGACGATGGGATCCCCGACGAGTGCGATGGCGGTCGAGAGCTTGCGCCGGTTGCCGCCAGAGAGCCCGCTAGCGCACCGACCGGCATACTGAACCAAGCCGAGCCGGGCCATAGCCGCATCTACCACCTGGCAACACGCACTGCACTGATTAGCATGAATTCAGCAATATTAGCATGAGTGCAGCAGTGTCAGCATGAATGCAGCAGTGTCAGCATGAATGCAGCAGTGTTAGTACAAAATTTGTAAAACTTCTCATAACAGTTACTCTGTTTAATCCATGATCTTAAAAGATCAAAGCCACTACAACGACTTCAACAACAGTGTTATTTTACTTTCATGCTTCATTTCAGTTAGAGTTCTGATTCTCTTCTCTGCCTGGCCTCCTACTTCCACTTGTGCTTCTCAAATCATTTTACTTTCACTTACGCTTTCTAATTCAAAATCATGTAAGTTCCGCTTCCACTTCCACTTCCTCTTCATCAATCATTATTGTTTGACTTTTACGTCTAAACTAAACTAATTTACATAGTAAGAAGCATTCGTCTAAAGACAGAGTACAGATATACGTCATGTGGTTAAGAAAGGCACCACTATGGCATATATTCCTTCGTACTCTACAAATATACCATCATTATCACTAGTAGTTAATAAAGCACACTTTCTTCAACGTTAAAATGTCAAGCTGTAGTCGAATCATAGTCCTCCATTAAATCATTCCATCGACGCAGCTCCGAGGGAGTGTCACCAGCAAGAGGGTGTCACCTAGTGGACACAGCTCCGAGGGAGTGTCACCAGCAAGAGGGTGTCACCTAGTGGACACAGCTCCGAGAGGGTGTCACAAGCAAGGGGGTGTCACCTAGTGGACACAGCTCCGAGTGGGTGTCACCAACTAATCAACTAAGTGGGTGACCTAGTTGACACAGCCCCGCGTGGGTGTCACAATGGGGTGTCATGTAGTTGACACATCCCAGAGGGGGTGTCACATGGGAGTGTCACCTGTCCCACGTTGCCCTCAGGCGTGCCGCGCAGTCGTGCGTAGAGCTGGAGATGCTCCCTGACGGTCATGAGCGCGCACAGCGCATCAAACTGAGGACAGTAGCCGAGGTGTCGGTGCACTGCCACCATGTCCGTCAGAATGCTGCTCAGCACAGCAGCAGCAGCAGTAGTGTCAGGATGCTGCGCAGCACGCAGCAACAGAATACTGCGTCCTGCGCAGCAGCAGCACAG
This sequence comes from Chamaedrilus cognettii, assembly GCA_034695025.1. Classification (NCBI taxonomy): domain Eukaryota; kingdom Metazoa; phylum Annelida; class Clitellata; order Enchytraeida; family Enchytraeidae; genus Chamaedrilus; species Chamaedrilus cognettii. The sequence continues at coordinate 3,687 of JAQIWG010004334.1, read as the reverse complement.
GCAAGATGCTATGCAGCATGAACTAGCGGTAGCAGCAGGATGCTGCACAGCACGCAGCAGCAGCAGGATGCTGCACAGCACGTCGATGCTGCAGAGCACGCAGCAGCAGTCGCAGCACCAACAGCCGGAGTTGTTCTCAAAGTCAAATAAATTTGTCTAATCCACACATATGCTTAAGCAGCTGCCTACTTGACCCACATCCAGTACGTGTACACTTATGTACACTTATCTGCGGCCAGTGCCCACCTGTGCCCAGCGAGGTGAGCGTCCCCCGAGGTCACGCTCAGGTCCCCGGTGAGCATCTTGAAGGTGGTCGTCTTGCCGGCGCCGTTGACGCCCAGCAGCCCAAAGCACTCGCCCTGTGCCACGCCCACCGACACGCGCGACACCGCGCGGTGGCGGCGGTGCTTGCACGACAGCGACCGCATGTCGTAGACCTGCACCAGAGCAGCAGAGGGGGTAGGACTACCGTGATGCATCATGACACAACACGACACACCACGACACAGCATGGCACATCATCAAACACCATCACGCATCAACCATCATGGGACTACCCATGACACACCAACCATCACATGCCATCGCACACCAAGACACGCCATGGCACATCATCACACAACATCACAAAACAACCATCACATACCAACTATCATATATCAACTACGACACACCATGACAAATCAACCATCGCACACCAACTATCATACACCATCACATACCGTCACATACCAATCATGTCAAAACAAACATCACATACCAACCATCGTACATCAGCAATCACATTGCAACCATCACACCTCAACCATCAAACACTATCCGTTACACACCACCCATGACACACCACCCATGACACACCACCCATTACACACCACCCATTACACACCACGCATTACACACCACCCATTACACACCACCCATTACACACCACCCATGACACACCAACCATTGAGCCAGCTCAGGCAAGCATCATTGATTCAATCAACAAGTTATCATCAAACAAATAAACTCAGAAAAAAACCAAAATCTTTGCACTAAATTTGATTTTGTACTATTCTCCTAGCAGATACAATTTTCAAGTTCAACGCATGAGTAGTTGCCAGACATTGATGAGCAGTTCAATAGTGAGCAGGTCACCCTCACACCTCCCTTCACCTTAGTGAGCTGCTCAATGGTGAGCAGATCACCCTCACACCTCCCCTCACCTTGGTGAGCTGTTCAATGATGAGCAGATCACCCTCACACATCCCCTCACCTTGGTGAGCTGTTCAATGGTGAGCAGATCACCCTCACACTTCCCCTCATCGACGCGCCGTCTCTCCGCAGCCACGTCCTCATCCTCTCCCTCCCCCCTCTCAGTGACGTCGCCCCCCTCCCCCGTCTCAGACACACTAGCCCCCTCCCCAGAGGAGGCTCTACACAACACCACATAACTAGCTCAGTGAACCGAGCTCATAATGCTAACATAGCCTCAACGATTTCAAAGACAGGCTGATAGACTATCTTACATTGTTCTTTGACCATGAAAGGTACAAAACCACATCACTTTATTATTACTCTGTAGTCTTCAGGAAACAAATCTTATTTGCCTTCATACATGTAGAAAAATGAGATTAACAGTTAACAACACCGGGAACGGGGCTACAAAAAATGGTTTGGTTTTATTACTTCAGATTTGCATCTTGAGCTTATAGCATAATAATCATGACACATGTGTGTCACGCAACTGATACCTCCATGAATAAAATCGGAAGCTTGATGAAATTTGACAATTTAGGGAAAATAAAAATAAAAATTGAAAACTATTTTGATTCCAGTTGAATTAGAAAATTAAATAACAATTCAACTGATGTAATTTAGCAAGTCCGACTTGGTGGCTCAGTCAGCTAAAGCGCCAGACTGCCATGCGTGCGGTCGCGTGTTTAAGACTCGGTGGCTACCAAGTAGTGGTGTTGGACAAACCATTCACGCACAGTGTCTCGCTCGACTCAGGCGTAAACGAGTACCAGGCCTTGTGTCTGGGGAAGATAGGCAAAGTGTATTGAGGCAGTAGGCTCTGTCTCATGCACAGTGGATGATGCCTAGCGATTCCTTGTCTGCTCAAAACGCCGCTAAGGGGATGAGCTCCCATGCTTAAGGGCATTACTGGTTACAGTGACAGCCTATGCGATAATCTTCTTCTTCTTGTTTTTCAATTTATTAAGCACAGAATTAGGAACCACTTGTCACGTTAATTATTGGATATCTAGGCCTACACTTCACACTTGGACTCCTATCTCGCTCAACTTCAACTTCTCTACTGCACTCCACCCTAACGAATGATTTGTTGCAGGGCTGACGAACTTAGACCACCTTTGCCATGGGTGCACGCAGTGACTCAAAAATCTCTGCCCCGGCCCGGAAACGAACCGACGCACTGTCGAGCCCGTAATCTGAGCTCCGCGACCTAGACCACTCGACCAAAACGCTTTGTAAATACCGAGTGCTTCAGTTCAGTTTTAAATCAAGGAGCCCGCAGTGCTACAAACAACAGCGTGCGCCCACAGCGCGCGACTCGTACTTGTGTTTGTGTCGACAGAGCCGCTGCGTCCAGAACCGGTACTCGATGGCGAGCGTGAGCAGGAAGAAGAAAATGCCGAGGAACGTGAGGCAGAAGAGATTCTTGCCGACCAAACTCCAGCTGAGAGGATTCTTGAACAGATCCTCACCTAGACTCACAGATCAACCCAGCTGAGAGGATTATTGAACAGATCCTCACCTACGCACACAGATCAACCCAACTGAGAGGGTACATGAACAGATCCTCACCTGGGCTGACAGATCAACCCAGCTGAAAGGGTTCTTGAACAGATCCTCACTTTGGCTCACAGATCAACCCAGCTGAAAGGGTTCTTGAGCAGATCCTTACCTGGTATCTGAAGTAGTCTATAACTATAGTCAATCGTTATGAAAGAATTTTATATATTTAGTCGCCAGTAAACCAATAACCGCAAGCAGTCAACTCATTCAACTAGAGCCAAAGCTTAGCAAAAATGAGCGCCGAGAAGGCAGTGACGTGGTGGTTTTAGTGGTTTTGAAAGTTTAAGGACCATGTGTGATAACAAAGACTATTTCAGTCCAGTTCTGTGTGCAGGGCATGCACAGAACGCTCCCCCTCTTTAGTCATCTTTTACGACTCGCCCGGGAGCCCTGGGCTGCAAGCCAATTCCTTGTTCCCGGCTTGTAGGGGTGGCAGTGACGCAGCTCGTACCGAAGCCGGAGAAGACATCGGCGATGAGCTGGTTGCGCGTCATGTCAATGAGGCCGCGACCCAGACAGAAGTGAGGCAGGACCAGGAACACCTTCATCAGGATCGCATTGATCCGGTCCAGGCGCTGAGACAGATACAAATGTATCTCATAGATCCGGTCCAGGAGCAGAGACACATACAAATATATCCCATTGATCCGGTCCAGGCGAAGAGACAATTCAACACAAATAGATCTGATTAATTCAAACGCTCAAGCAGATACTAAAAAAACTCATTGTTCTGGTCCCGGGATCATTTTAAACTACATAGATGAATAGGTTCTATGCAGAGCTCAAGAAGAATGTACAGGTTCCATCAATGGCTCAAGAACGTACAGGTTCCATAAGAGCTCAAGAACGTACAGGTTCCATAAGAGCTCAAGAACGTACAGGTTCCAT
>JAQIWG010004333.1:0-16217 GCA_034695025.1 Chamaedrilus cognettii | reverse complement strand
GGGCCTCGCCAACCAGGCGGCCGAGGCCGTGCAGCGCGGCCTGTGCCGCTCCATTGTAGACTTTCACCTCGACCAGCCCGCCACCAAGCTCTTCCTGCAGGTTGGCACTGGAGGGGTGTCGGGGGTGTGTTAGGGGTGTGGGGGAGAGTGTGGGGGTGTTCAGTTGGCAGATGAGCATACAGATGAGCGTACAGATGAGCATGTAACTTAGTTGATTTATAGCTAGGGTTTACCTGGACCAGCCCACCATAAAGTAGTTCCCGCAGGTGTGTGTGCTGTGGGTGTGTATAACATGCAAATGAGCATGTAAATAAGCATGCAGATAAGTTGCGCATATATGTTTTGTGGGTTGTAGCATGCAAGTGAAAATAAGGATGAAAATGCGCACACAATTGAGCATACAAATGAGCATGCAGATGAGTTGGTTATCAGCTATGGTACACCTATGGATTGTTGAAATGTGAATTCAATTCCAGCACTCAGTTAATCAATAATTAGTATCATCCTTGTTGACTTATACAATATTTGTATTTAAATCTAGATTTCTAATTCAACGGCCGTTAATTTTGTGCGTAGCAATATGCAATCCTTCACAGGTTTATCACCTTCAACATTTGTGTTGCAGAACTGTCCGATGGGTGCGAGTCACCCCGCTTTTATGTCGCGCCCCCCCAGCATGCCCCACGGTCTGCCCCCCTACTTGGGGGGCGGAGTGGGCGACCCTGATGGAAAGCTCTTCCTCAAGGAACCCCCCCTCAGCGACCCCGCAGGGGGGAGCAGTGCCCTCGCCAACGTCGAACTCTGGGTCCAGCAGCAGAATGCCACGCTCCAGGAGGGGCCCTTCTCCCCCAGTTTTGGTAGTAGCGCCCCCGGTGGCAGCAGCAAACATTTGCGAAATATTGGCCCCCCTCAGGATCAGCAGCATTGGATATCCAACCCTAATCGACCCCTCATTATGGGCGGTGACTTTATGGGGGGCCCCCCGATGGGGCCTGATCCTTCTATGATACCTTCGGGGTTTCACCTTGATCCATCGATGCGGGGTGGTCCCCCCGTTCAAGGGGGGGAGCGGATTCTCGACGAAAACTTGACCGCCGAACAATTGCATCGTCGGGAAGAGCAGCTGGCGCATCTTGACAAACTCAAGCAGATGCTGTTTTTTGAGAAACGAATGAACTTTGACCCCCGTGGAGAGGGCGGGGGTCGACCGCCTATGTTTTACCCCGGCGGTCCGGGGGGAGATGGCGTGATGCGCCCCGGACCCCCCGGGCACAACATGATGGGCGGGCCGCGGTTCCCCTGCCCTCCTCACCCCGGCATGCACCCCGGCATGCACCCCGGCATGATGATCGATCCCCGCATGGCGATGATGGACATGGGGGGGTTTGTGGGGGAACCGGAGATGGGAGGGAGCTGGGAGGGGGTGAGTGCGGAGGAGAGGGAGTGGTTGAGGCTGCAGCAGGAGCACCACATGGAGCAGATGCACAGACAGCAGCAGATGGAGGGGGAGCGCATCCCCCCCCCCCACCCCCCCAGGGGGCGATACTTCCCAGAAGACAAGCCGCTGCTGCGCAGGGACGGCCGTCTGTCACCCGTCTCGCCTTCTTTCAACGGTCAATCATCTCACGGAGGTGTTCCCATGCGTGGACCAATGGGAGGCCCCGATGGGATGTTCTTCAACGGGGGGCCGCCGCCGCCACAAATGGGATTCCCGCCGAATCATCGCGATTTTCACTCAGATTTCATGCCGCCGCCGGACGGAATGTACGGTCCCTTCAGTAGGGGGCCGCCGGGGGCGAGAATGCACCTGCATGACCCCGCGATGTACGGGGGACTTCGGTTTCCCAGTGGAGGCAAGCCGAAGCGCAGACGGACCCCAGCAGGGGTCGCGGACGGCAAGGGGGGAGAGGAGATCTACCGGCACCTTCAGCCTGCCCCTTCCCCCCAACAGTTCTGCTCCCTGAATCTATTTGAGGGGCAGGAGCTGACCATCACCCGCCAGCTCAACCTCGCCTACCATGAGCCCTCTGGAGGGGTCGTGGGGCCGTCTGGGGGGGCTGGGGGGTCGGAGGTGGCGTTCGTCCGGTCGACTCCGAATGTGGTTGGTGCTGCGCGGAGCAAGAGGAAGAAGGGGGAGGGAGGGTCACGGCGGGAGGACTCTGCGGCGAAGCAGTTCAAGTCGGGTAATCGGTCGACGGATGTTTTTAACTCTGAAACGTTGTCAAAGCTTCCTTCCGGTGACACGTCTGGCTCAGTGCCGGCTGTCGCGCCGACAAGCGAGCCACCGATAACGTTTGAAGGGGCGATGGGGTCAAAGGGCATTGCTACGACAACGGTGTCCTCGGCGATGGTCAACATAACATCGCCGACGCTTGCGTGCCTGCTGAGGAACGTGGAGAGCATACAGGAGGAGCGCTACGAAGGAGGGCTGTTTGGCAGCCTGCAGCCCTCCGGAGGGGGTCCGCCACCCCCGGGGGGCACGCAGCCACCGGCAAACGAGGGGGTAAAAACTTGCGATTCCGTCCTCCCTGGCATTTTTCGAGGCAGTGTAGCACAGGTCAAGGTCGAGAAAGGGTCAACGACAAGGTCAGATCCTGAGATTGAAACCTTGAAAGATTCGTCGTCGTCGGAAACAGAGGCCGCAGAGTGTCTGGCACCGGACGATCGGATAAAAAGCGAGGAGCGGGGGATTAACATCGGAATCGACAGATGCGCTACGCCTCTGAAAGTCGGATTGGTGTTGGATCCTGAAGTGGGGGGAAGTGGCATTGTGGCGTCCGGGCAAGTCGGCGACACGAGCGTACAGGTGGAGGCGCGGGCACCCAACACCATCCAGTACATGCCTGCTACTGCAAAACAGACTGCCGGCCAATCAGATCTCTCCTCTGATCCCTCCTTGGACTCAGGCGTCGGAATGGTACTAAGTGAAGCGTTGGGGGATGAGGGTAGCCCTCAGAGATGCATGGATGGTCGGACGTTGGGAGAGGTGGGGAGCTTTGCTGGTCTCGGAGGTGAAATGATGCCCCCTGGGGGTGTGGTGGAGCCGGGTTTAGGGCCCTCCATGGACCAAATATCTGGTTTGAGCAACATGAGTATGGGACCTGATGGACCAATGATGGGACCGGGCGGGGGCTTGATGAGATTTGAGGGTCCTACGATCGGGCCTAATGGACCAATTCTGGACCAAAATGGTCAAATGATCGATCCAGATAGACCTTTCATGATACCACATGGACATGTGAGAGGTCCAAATGGCCCTATGATGGGTCCAAATGGGCCATTGATGGGTCGAAACGGCCCTATGATGTGTCCAAATGGCCCTGTGATGGGTCCAAATGGCCCTGTGATGGGTCCAAATGGCCCTGTGATGGATCCAAATGGTCCTGTGATGGGTCCAAATGGCCCTATGATGTGTCCAAACGGCCCTGTGATGGGTCCAAACGGCCCTGTGATGGGTCCAAATGGCCCAATGATGGATCCCAGTGACCCAATCGATCCCGATGGTCTCATGCTAGATCCCAGAGGCCCGATGCACCTTTGCAGAGGTTTAAACGGGCCCATGGGATACCCCTATCACCCAGAGTTTTGTGACTTTGATGGCCCCATGCCGCCAAATTTAGATCGATTTGACGCCTGTCATCCAATGCAGGGGTTTGGAGGGGGCCCGTATTTGAACAATCGAGGGCCGCCGGGGTACTTTGGCCCCCCTATGCACCGGCACGGTCACCCGGGGCAGTTTGACATGGAGGTTGACCCTCCTCAAATGGTGCAGCAGCAGTTCATCCCCCCTGGGCGAGGGGGGCAGAACCGGCACGATCCCCCCCCTGTCAGTCGAGCGAGTAATTCGCGTGCCAAGGGGGAGCCGGGGGCCCGAAAGGAAAAGAAGAAAAGAGCAGACTCGAGAAAGAATGCCACCAATCCCCCCCCGGTTCCCCCGCCTGGGGGGGGAGATGATGAGAGAAGAATGTTGGGGGACCCTCACGGCATGATGGGACCCGTCGATGGGGTGATGGATCCTGGGGGTATGATGGGCCCTGAAGAACATGGCGGAGGGATGAGCTCTGGGGGATTTGGAGGTATGATGGGTTCTGGGGACATGCTGGGCCCCGGGGCGCCGGGTAATATGATGGGGCCAGGTAGAGAAATATTGGGACCTGGACAGCTAATGGGGCCTGACGAAATTACGAGGCCTAATGGAATGATACGCCCCCAGCGTATGATTGACCCTGTGGGTATGATGGGCCCTCGGGACATGTTTGGCCCTGAACAGCAAATGATGATGAGACAAGGCGAGGATCGACTAAGGCAGGGATGGGAGAGAATGCCCCGGGGAGGTGAGAACCCCCTGCTTCAGAGCCTGATGGAGGACAACCCTGGCCCCCTGCCTGGGGGGGGCATGCACCCTGATGAGGCTCGCATGATGGCAGAACAGTGCCAACAGATGAGGAACAGCCCCAGCATGATGGGGCCATCAAGGGGCCAGGGCCCTGGCATGATGGGGCCATCGAGGGGCCAGGGCCATGGCATGATGGGACTGTCTCAAAATTCCGAAATGGATCCTGACATCATGGTTGGCGGGGGCATCGGTCGGCCAGGGTCAGGGTTAACGATGAACTATACGGAGCAGCCCCGACTCGATTCACACCTCCGCTTCAACGTGACGATGGAGGGGGGTTTACGTCCCAGTTCCACTGCCATGTCTGGTGGTATGGGAGGGGGCGACCGTCTAAATTCTGGACAGGGGAGGAACCCACAGTGGGGTTGCGGCGAGAGCTTAATGCAGCTTAATTTCGCCGGGGGCCACATGGAGGGGGGCACAAGAACTGGATCGACAATGCAGGGGGGGGATCTTGAGGGACAGATGAGGCCGGGGTCAGTTAGATCTGGGGGGGACCCAGGCAGGCGCTCCCACTCGGACATGATGGCTGAAATGAGGCCAGTGGGGGACGACGCCGGGACCCAACCCGGCTCAGCCGCCATGATGGCGGCCGAGGGCGGCATGTGGCCCAACCCTGCGATCATGCTGCGGCCCGGCATGGGGGAGGGCGTGGGGCCGGGGTCTGGGTCTATGGTGGGGGAGGGTTATATGGGCATGATGAGGCAGGGAGGCATGAGGGGCATGGTGGACCCTAGGGGCATGATGGGGGAGGGAGGCACGCGGGGCATGGTGGACCCTAGGGGCATGATGGGGGAAGGAGGCATGCGGGGCATGGTGGACCCTAGGGGCATGATGCATCACGATATGGCCCGTTTGATTGGTTCAGGAGAGGAAATGAGTGGTTTGATGGGACCTGAGAGGGAAATTAGAGGTATGATGGGCCCTGGGGGGGAAATGAGAGGTATGATGGGACCTAGGGGGGAAATTAAAGGTATGATGGGCCCTGGAGGGGAAATGAGGGGTATGATTGGACATGGAGGGGATATACAGGGTATGATGGGTCCTAGGGGGGAAATGAGAGGTATGATGATCATGGAATCGGGTGATATACCCCCTCACCAGGACCCAACAATAAATATCGGTCCCAACTCAAGGATCAGACCTCCCATGAACATGATGGGACACAGCATGCCGCAGAGGGGGCGAATGATGGACCCAGCGATGATGAGAGGCCGGAGCATGGACCAAAACTTTCATGAAATGGGTGGACTGGGGGGGATGAAGATGCGACATGAGCAGAACATGCAAAATAGTGGCATGTTCCCCCCTGACCGAGGCATCATGGACATGGATCGGTTTGTAGTAGCCCCTGGGGGTAAAATGCCCCCGGGGGGTGGAATGCCCCCTGGTATGCAGCAGGAGGAACAGTTTGATGCGCAGTTTCAACAATTTCAACAGCAGCTCTACGCCAAGAATTACTCGGGGGGTGGCGCTGACGTGATGGTAGAAAATTCAGGCGGTAGCTTGTTTGATATGAATGGTTTGAACTTTGAGCCTGGTGGTGGTGGTCTGCCCCCAGGTGCGGACAGGTAGCCCCTGCCCTATACTCGTGCTGGGTTCTGCTACTGTTTCACTGGGTTAGCCTAGCCAATTATTACGTGACTGTGGCTGGATATGTTGTAGGCATGTAGAAGTTGAATAAGAGAGATTCTTAAATCATCTCCAATCTGAGTTTGCCAAGCTGCCGAGGAATGAGAGTTACATCGACATGGTATATAGAATTCTCTTGTGTGATCTGCAGCTTGCACCTCCAATTAGGGATTGCTTCATGGCAGCAGATGGCAGCTTGTCCGGCATTGATTTTATACTCGTTGCATGCGAAACAAGATGCGTTATCGAAACGTCTTAATTATGTAAAGTGATATTTTATGATTTGGGTCAAGATTTACTATGTTGTCAATGGACACAAACCAATGCTCCGTTGAAAGCTATGAAGCAAACAGAGAGCTCTTCATTTTATTGTTGAGAGAGAATGTTCATAGATGCCCTGGAATGCTTCTGTTTATGTATATATACATAACTAATTTATAAACAAGTATGCATATATCTATAATTTGTGTATATACATGGGATCAGTGAGTGACGCAAGAGCGGTGTGCTGAAAGTCAATGCTCATAATTATATTTTAGTGATGTTCACTACGTGTTTTGCTCTCTCTCCAGGATTTAGTTGTATCTGTACTGATCGAACGATATCAATCTGCTCAATTCTATAATTAATTATAGATTGAAATATAATGAAGAATTATCGGTGCAAATAGTTTCTCTGTTTTGGGAAGCATTTGATATTTTCAGAGTTTAAAATGAATGTGCTTGTAAATTTTATTTTTCATAAATAATTTCGAAAATGGCAGTGTTGCTTTTATAATGGTGACAAACTACTCATTTTTGTTACAATTGCTCTACTGCATGGTAGCAGTCGACGACAAAATAAGATAGTCTGTAATATATGACAAATTTAAACAGGTCATCACAGCATTGTAATTTTATCAGGGTTGATCAATGAATCGTGATACCCTGAGGTATATCAGCGGAACATATGAAAGGTCAGTCCTTCTTGTATTTAGCAGCATACCGGCATTAATTGTACTGTTCTACAAGTTCTGTAATTCTGTCTTATAGAGGTTGATACATGCTGATGATTATTGCTGCTTTCCCTTTTAATTTCTAGGCCTTTGTAAGACATGATCACTGTGGCCATCATATTGTCAATAGAGGCGGGATCGTAATTTTTATTGCATCGATTTAAATGTAGGTACCTATATCAGGGTGTGAACATTTTTGTACTGCAGTTAATAGGCCGCTTGATTTGAATTTTACGAACGGAATAACTGTCATTTTAAAGTGCGTTTTTCATATGATTTTGTCGGCCATTCTTTCAGCGTTGACTGTTATTTGCTACTTTGTAGACCTAGGCCTGTGTCTCGCTTCAAAGTCTTGAGAATTATTAATTGTGATTTTAAATAATTATTACGCCGCAATATAATTTTAGAATCGAGGCCTATTTCATTATTATGAGATTATATTCACTTCATGATATTACTGTTTTATTTGATCGTTTCAAATATATTATTTATTTACGAACATGCCCTGTAAATGTGTTGATCCGTGTTAAAAATGTTATCGACTTTAATTTGTTGGAAAATGAAACCAGAAGAACGAAATCATTCATCAATTTTGTTTCAGATTTTATGCTTTTCACATCGCACAAACACATATTTGTTTAAATTTCTAGTGCAAGTTGTTTTTATTGTAATATGCAAGAGTTATAATAAGAGAATCCTAAATATTAAGTTTTAATTCATCAAACTAAAATGAAAATGATGATATCGCTCGGAATACCCTATTTAGAACATGGAAAAATTCCTGCTAGAGGATTACTTTATAGAGATTTACTGGAATTTTTGAATCTATAAAAAGACATTTATTAGAATTTACCTCATATATAGGCTTAAGACAGCAATGGTTATGCTAAAACAGTCACTGACCCAGCCTATCCTTCTAGTAGATATTGAAAACATACCAAAAATGAAAAAATTAGATGATAACCGGTATGAAATTGCACAACCACATGCTACAAAATTATGTTTACGTATTAGATAGTTCTACATGCTTTACAACTAATAGAAATTACTGATACATATACTGATCGACTACACAGATATACGTTATGTTCTAAGCTTGCAACATTCTTCAAATAGAAAACATCTCGTTGAGATTCATTGCAACTCATTAAAACATAATAGGCACTATGAGAACTCAAAAAGTATTAACATTAAGTAAAGTTATATCATAAGTGGATTAAAGATCTTGTGAAATTTTAAGTATTAAACGTGCCTCTCCATCATATTTTGTTCCTTCTCTAAAGGAGAAACTAATTATGTACAACAATAACATCGACAACAAACTTTAATATCAGCAACAATATAACTATTTGATTTTATCCTTATTTGAATGATTTACATCTTCAATCTACTTCGTGTGAACTCCAAAAAATTTCATCATACCTGATCACTAACGTTATAAGTTCAAGTTGTAATAAATGATGTTCATGATGCTTATGATGCTTATCGTTATGAACATGTTTACGTTTTGTATTTGTTGTTCATGTTTATCATGTTCATGCTGTATAAAAAAGTTACAACAACTGTACATATGAAATGTTATGTATGTGTGAGACAGTTAGACATTAACCGCTATTAAATGAAGCAATAATCGCTCTCAATAGTTGACAGCTTTCGGATCTCTTAATTCCTTCAGGATGAGACGCTCGATGATAACATAACATTGTTGACGCTCTGTACGATACATCTGCAATACATAGGGATAATTTCAAAGTATTTGATGATGAATGCTTTACACGCCACTTACAACAAGTCAACGAAACTCTGGGCCTGTGATGGATCTATGGGGGGGTGGGCGTTAGGGCAATTGTCCCCCCAAAAATTGATTTGCTTTCTATTTTACCCTTAACGAGATGGCATGAGGCTCCTTTTCTTTATTTTACCCTAAGTGACGGGGGAAGTAGGGCGATCGCCTCCCAGGATAAGAGTCTGCATCCACCCGCCACAGCTATATGTACATCATACATGCTACATCAAACTAAGGATCAAAATATTTTTCTGGTACTCTATGGGAACGGATTTTTAAATGCTGTCGTAAACTTAAACACTGCAGAGACTCACATAATATTCTCACATATTAGAGACTCACGTAATATTCTCACATATTAGAGACTCACGTAATATTCTCACATATTAGAGACTCACGTAATATTCTCAGTTCACAATAACTTTCAAAAATCTCTGTTAAATGTAGTTCATATTATGATCCCAGATCTCAGATTTGAGACTGACTGAATTCGTGAACCCTAGCTGTATTTATAGCTCAGGCTAGATACAACCATTGCTATTGCAGGTACCGAGCATGCCTATGTATTTTACAGATACAGCAAAGAGACTACAAGTAGCCTACAATATGTTATTAATACATGATGTACAGTTTCACATAGGCACGTCTAATGCTATTCTTACGATATAAACTAAAAGCCTTCTGATCTAGAGAGCAAGTACAACTTACCATGATTCACATTTTTCTTGTTTCTTGTATCGCAATATTTTGCTTCACATACCGGGCATCAGTTTGGCCACCAGGACCGAGCAGATGAGAAGCGCCATAGAAACTATTCTTTCCTTACCTAGACCAGGAACACAGTTACAGCGGTATACAACTTGACAACATACAAATTGAACGGGTTAGTATTTATTCAAGGTCCCGGATGACGTCCCTGGACGCCGAAACGGACTACACTCATTATTATTATTATTATTATTATTATTATTCACACAAGCGGTGTAGAATCAAATTATGTAAATGAATGCAAACAAGCGTACTATTGGCAATGGATAATCATTACTGCTTGTCAGGAATTAAATACTAATAAAGCCTATGGGGTACTCTACGGACAGGCACAGTCCACATTTCTGACTCGGTTTTAAATGATCCCCAAAATACACGAAATTATAAATACCAATGTGAGAAATTCCAGCGTTAGGCCTTAATTATTATAAAACCTTGATACAATGGCTACAAATATAGAGTATACAATAATGTATGATTCAACTATCCACCAGTGGCCACAAATCGTTCTAACTTACTGCCTGAATGAGAAGGTTTACCAATTTATAAGTTTACCAATTTTTACCAATAGTTTGCCAATTTAGAAGGTCTACCAAGATTGGTAACACAGATGCTATAGGCTAAAACGACAGAATAGAGCTAAAAAGAAGGCGCTGCATTATGCTAATAAAACTCATTGCTGGATTCTAGAACTGCTACTGTTCTCTGGCCTAAATTTGTAATTTACAAGAGCTAAAGAAAACTAACGATTTACGATTTGCTTACCAGCACCACCTTGCACCGGGTTTAAACTCCCTATAAACAGACAAAACTGACATATTGGAGCATTACACACAGTCATTATCAATATTATGATCAAAAAGCCTTCATTTGCTCTTAAATACATAAAATATTATGCTTTAGGCTAATTCGCTAATAGAATTAAAGGGTCTTGTATATTTAGGGGCTACATATATACTAGATCGAAGCTATATTAAAAACTGGTTAAATTATGCCTCAATATAATTTACCTGTTTTATATGTATTTAATCAACACACGAACAATTAATCCAGGCAGAGCCTAGAGGAGATTCACACACAAATCTATATACAAGAGAGAAGTTTGGATTCATTTTGGAAGAATTCACGTTTCAAGAGTTCAGGAATTTTTATTTCAATTCAATTCAGGAGATCCAATAATTCAATAATTTGCTAACTACAAACAACACTAATTCATTAGTTAACTATTGTTAAGAAATAAATCATGACACAACTCATAACAGTTGTCTAACACATTAAGAAAGAACTAGATAGCAATAAAGTGACAAATTTTAGTTACTTCAATATTTGCGATACTATCAATGATCAAAATATTCTATTAAATATTTAGAGGCGACCTGTGGTTGTAGGTTGGGATGGGGTGGTGGGGGTGGTGAGGGGTTGAGGAGCTGAGGGGGTGCCCCTTGCACCTGTGCTCACGGCCGCGGATATTTTCGTCGTTGTTTTAGCTGCGGTGGTTGTTGCTTTGCTTGTGGTTGTTGCTTTGCTTGTTGTCGTTGCTGCCTTGGTTGTCGCAGTTAATGAGCCACAGATTGAGTTTGCCCATGCCGGACCTACAAAACAGGCCATGCAATACTGTTTTTATTGTATTACACCATTAAACTCCGAACGATATTACCTACATAAGTAGGCCACATATGCTTAAGTTCATGGGATATAGCCTGCCAATAACACCAATAGTAATTTAGCAGTATTGTTCAATTACTTAAATTAATAACTCAATATTCCATAATTTGGTATTCATGTAAAATTTTAATTCAGCATATTTAATGAATTTCGGGACATGCATCTAGAAGAAGTTTTGTAATACTTGGTAAGTTTCTCTAAGTCAAGCATCAAAAAATGTTCCTTAACCGCTGGTCTACTTAATATCTCCTATAGGCCTCTAAGAGCCCAAATCTGCAATCATTCATATTTATGAGCATTTGCAGTTAATTATACTATTTATTCATATTTATGAAAGTGTTGATTGATCATTACAAAAATTTCCCGTGAGACCCTAAATCTGCAATTATTCATATTTATCGATCCAAGTCTAAGGCCCGTCATCGCTTTTATCAATTCGATGGATTTGTGATACTAGTTTTAAATAATGGAATCCAACAAGCTCTCACTTGGGCATTTGCCGTTCATCCAGTTAAAGATGGTGGTCATGCCCCACGCGTTAAGGGGCAACACGCCCATGTTGGGGGCGAAAGCGTTATTGTAGGTCGTGACGGCGGGGTAAATAAGGGCGTGGGGGACGGGACACAATTGGTAGGATGCGGCGCAGGCGGCGACCGTTTGAGAAATTCTTGTCAGATTCCTGTTGTTAACACAAAGAGATAAATTTTTGTTTTACCTGAACCACAATGATAGGCTATGTCAAGAGAGTTTGGTTTTATTTGTTTACATCACAGCTCATTCATAATCACGCATGAAATTGTTGATCAAAAAAAAGGATTGATCTCTCACTTCTTTATTGACAATCAGTGAAATAAATCTTTTCTCGCAGGCAATTGTTTACTTGATGACAAGCTTCAGACTACACTTATAAAAAGGAAAAGACCGTAAAACAGCGTAATTCGCCTTAATTTCAGCACGCAGAATATAATAATTAACACTTTAATGTAAATAATTCATTTAAACATCTGGGGCATGTAAAGTAAGCAAGCGCTTGAGATCAGCACCATCCTGCTGGTCAGCGACACTTAAAAATATAATCTGTGTGAGGTGGGCGTGGCTTGTACGACGCTCAACCGCGCAGGTTGTATTTTCGCGTAACGTTGACCAGTAAGATTGTGTTGAGCACAAGCGCCTGCCTACTTTACACGCCCCTGTATCAATGAATTTTAGCTCTTAAAAAAAATATATTAACTAACAGATATTTTTACTCTAAAAAGTTAGCTATATAACGTCAAATTCAATGCAAAGTATGAGAAATCGAAGGCGCTGACTGGCAGAAGCCCCCGACAGGTGTGTTCTGGTCGTAGAGCGCCTGCAGACGCGTCAGATCAATGGCGTTCGCCGCCACTTGCGCGTAGAAACACGTGTTCAGCTGGGAGACGTACGAACACCCCGTGTTCACTGAAGTGACCGCAACATAAAAATTTATTCATTCATTCAGCCCGTTTTGTATTCACTTGAATGACCGCAACTCTGTTTTTGTATTCACTGAAAATGTTCACAACCATTTTTGAATTCACTTCATATGACCGCAGTCCATTTTTTGTGTTCACTTGAAATGACCGCAGTCCTTTTTTGTATTGAATTCAAACGATTACACTCCATTTTGGGTATTCACCTCAAATGATCACAACCTTTTTAGTGTTTTTCACTTCAAAAAGCGTAACCTGACAACTCAAACAACATTTCTTTTGAGACTTCCATTTCTTTATTTTTATGAGTTTTGATGCATTGCATTATGTGAGATTTCAATAAAATTCATGAAAAACGCTTTCATTATGGTACAATATTTAAATTTTAGGCAATAATTTTAGGCAATATATATTTGAATTATTGTACACTATTATTATTATACTACCATAAAACCACACAATTAATTATTGCCTACCACACTATTGTTAATATTGAATCACACAATTTTCAATTTCATTACCTGTTGTTTCTGAACCAGCCATTGATTCCAGACGACAAAACGCCTGGACCTTGGCGTCTGGACACCAGAATAAAGCTTAATGGCAGCCCTGCCTGGATGCGTTTAATATAAGCGAAAGTCTGGATGGCACCTGCTGGTTGGACGACGAGTCCGTTAACTTGTATGGCGCAGCCGAGGTACTTGTTGGCGATAGCGTACGAGTCAAAGCGAGGCAGGAGGTACTGTATCTGAGCGTTTGTGCACCCGGCACTCAGTGTGGATATGCAGGTCGCCTGGGACTGCATCAGACTGCAGAAAAACATCAGAATTATCGCTGGATTAAGATGCTGATCAACCAATCAAAGATTTTTTTTAAATTTATTTCTTGAACGCTGGATTGTGTCAACTATTATATCAAAGATTTACAAAGCTTTCACCATACATTCACCATGATCAGAGGTTCACTGATTAAAAGTGTTAATGTTTTGGTCAGTATTACCACACCAGGTGGCTGACATCTATATTGTTTGCTTAATTATTCTTAGACCCGGCATTGCCGCAGAAAGGCTTAAGTGCATTACATTGATAGTGTGACCAGATGGCCACCTTTGGGTGCCATGCAAAAATTCAGCGTATAAAATAATAGCGACCAAGGTGACGTACCTGCATGCAGCGGGATTCTGTACAGCATCGACGAGCGAACAGGCGACGCCACACGTCGACTCAATGGCCGCGTTCATGTCCGTGCTGCACGCGGCTGCACCACGCAACATTGACAATACTAACAAACTGAAGAATAACAACCCACAGAATGCTCAAATGAACGTGACATCGCTGATGTTGTGCCTGGGGACACAGCTACATCAGCGCCATTTTTATCAGAAGCGATCCAGAATACTTGCAAGAGCTTGCTAATCAATATGACATACAATATAACATACACTATTGAGTGAGCTGTAACGTCAAATGGTAGAATACGCTAATCACTCTCTTGGCACGTTCTCTTCATTAGGTATATCAATTTTATGATTCACTAACCATTGTGTGTGAACAAACATAATGCAATAATATAAGAATTCCACTAGGCACGTCTCGCTGAACGGATAAATAATTGTTCTGCAATCGTTGAATCAATGACCCCATTGATTCAACGATTGCAGAACAATTATTTATCCATTCTAAATGCTCATAAAAGCTAAATTCAGCAATCGCCAAGCACTAAGGCAGTCCACCGTTATTGACAATGGAAACAGCGAGCGTCTGAACAGATTCCGAGCCACAGCAGGCCAAGCCGAGTATGATCTTTGGATTGGCCTGGATCAGCTGCAGGTCTAGATCCAAGTTGAAGCGACAGTAGATGTTGTACGTCTGACAGTTGCGTCCCCAAAACATGCGCCTGCGTCACAAAACATGCGCCTGCGTTACAAAACATGCACCTTATCTCAACAAAATGTGACAGTACACTGAGTACTCGATGTAGGCATAGTGTAGATGAAAGAATGCTCTCGTTTGGTCTTTGAATAAAAGCAGTGGTAATGATATCCAAGTTTGACACTCGATGGGATCTAAAAATCAAAATCACCTATTTTCACTCAAATTTTCACTATGGCGCAAATCACCACCAAAATTTTAAAGCCTATTTAATTAATGCCCTGCACGATTTCTTCAGCACATTCATTAATCTTACAAGCCAAAATAGCATGCAACAAAAATTTTATGTCTTACAGTATTTTGATGGGTGACAGGTAAACCTAACTAACTAAAATCTGTGTGTAAAACTCTTTTATTGGTCACCTACGTGCAACTGTAGTCCATCGGAAGTCCGAGGGAGAAGTTTGCGAACACAGATGCTGTGACGGCATCCAGGCCCCCGTACGGCACAAAGCACTGGGTTTGAGAGACGTACGTATCCGTGACACTCGTGCAGTTAGGCGACGCTATAAGCACAAACAATTCGGATTTAAAACAATTTCAGGGCAATAATTTTGATAAATTATATATTGTACTGATGGTGTACGTATACCACAGTAAAAGTTCACTAATTCGGATTCAGCGCACATCACATGATTACAATAAGTACTGTTTTGTGTTATTTTTAAAAGCTCTAGTTAAATGAGATCGTCGAGAAAGCTCTCTTAATGATTGATTTGTGCAAAGCTGAATTACAATTTATAATTTGAAAACTAGCTATTGTGTTTTGATGTACATACAACGCCTATAGGGATCATAGCTGGTTGCGGCTTGTAACTTGTGTTGAATGTCTCGGCTTGCATATATTGACCATAACGTACTAGCTGTATAAATATGTCACCCAATACAATTCAGCATGTCTAATACAGACAATCCCTTTCACGTAACTTAAAGCAAGGAAGCTCTACTTGCGGCCTACAGCATGTTACCTGTAGGCCTAACTGTTAATAAAAAAAATTCTAATTAATTCAGTTCATGTGTCGTTGAGCTTCATTCAGAAGAATTCAACATTTCTTGATTGTTGCTTCTTACTTCGTCCACTATGAATAGTTCAAAGAGAAAACTGTTACTTCAGTAAACTTGGTGTTCAGTAAACTTGGTGTTAGTAGGCTATAATGTTTACCTTTAGAACAAAACGAATCGATGCTGTTTTTGGTGACGGCCAGTTGACCGCTGGTGTCACTTGTACCGCACGCATTAAAACAGCTCAGAGCCTTGTAGTACAGGATAGCGCCTTGCCTTTAAATCAACCAGGGACAGTTTTCAACTTACAATTCAAAGAAGGAACATTGAATGCTGAACAATGCGAATGCTCATCATTTTGATTTTTGAACTCAATTTAGTATCTAAATAATAAATGTTGAATTTTTACAGTAAGCTTACAACAAGCAAGCAGTTCCTAAAAATTAAAATATTAAAACTTCATAAAAAAAAATTTGCTTTTAAAAGCAACATTTCGGCCCAACCCGTACAGCGGAAGCAGGCTGAGCGTGGAGCAATCGACGAGGTGTGGAGGGAAACTGTGGAGACTAATCTCTAGTGGGCTGAACTGAAT
>JAQIWG010004332.1:0-16217 GCA_034695025.1 Chamaedrilus cognettii | reverse complement strand
ATCGTACAACGTACAACGTACAACGTACCACTTACGTACAACGTACAACGTACAACTTACCACTTACGTACAACGTACAACGTACAACGTACAACGTACCACTTACAACTTACAACTTACCACTTACAACTTACCACTTACCACTTACGTACAACGTACAACGTACAACGTACAACTTACAACTTACCACTTACGTACAACGTACAACGTACAACGTACAACGTACCACTTACGTACAACGTACAACGTACAACGTACAACGTACAACGTTCAACGTTCAACGTACAACGTACAACTTACAACTTACAACTTATAACTTATTTATAGTAACTTTATTGCCGTATTTGATTTGATTTCAAATCACAATGCTCAAGTACAGTTTTGTAGGTCGAACATCATTTCAGGGGAACATCATTACAGTAATCATCTTATAATACCCCCTGAAGTGAAGTTGAGTCATGGAAGTGTACTTCAATATGGTAATGATGGATTATATAAACACGACTGAAAAGTGTAACATGTACACCACTTTTGCATATTTATCGTTGGCGTGTTTCGAACGAGCGTGTTTCCCGAACCGTGTTCCTGGAACAGGCGAATGTTCTGAATTTAGATGAAAATCTGACGCTGAACGCGTAATGTAACTAAGCCTTTCAATCTCTGTTAGTATAGACAGCAACAGGAACAGAGAATTGACTTGCAGCCCAGAGCTCCCTGGACGAGTCGCAAAGGGCGACTAAAGATGGGGGAGAGGTTCTGTGTGGGCTCCCCTGCACAGAACCGGACTATAGTCTTTGGTAGTCATCCTTATACTCCCGAAACCACAACCCTTCTATTATAGATGGACTATCGACGAGCAGGGTCCCCCCCACGGCCCGGTATGGCGCCATCTCTCAGTTCCTCCGACAGTCGATCCCAGAGACCAGAATCTGTGCGATGGCGTGCGGGGGCAAGAACTGCAAGTATGAGGGCGACTCCTATTGGTCCAGCGGTCAGAAGGCCATCCAAGGACTCTTCTCCCATTGGTTCGTGGCTCCAAGAGCTCTAAACTCTTCTTGATTGACGTATTACGATAATACGCTATAGCAAAGCCAGGGCAAATGCAGATAATTGATCCTATTATTCTACATTTGCCCTGGCTTTGATATGGCGCCATCCACGCTGTTATCTGTCTGCCTGTGATTTTTTTATCATAATTGGAATCAAATGGCCATTTTGGTACCATTCTTCATTGAGTCATTAGTCTGCATGTGCTTTGCGTAGCAAAAGTTTTTGCGTGTAAAGCACGCGCGATTTGACCTCTGTCTTGCCTATTGACCTATTGTGATAGTTTTTCGTTCTAAACGACTTTGTAAGATATTATAGATATGATTATCAACTGCTTGCGCCAGAAAAACAGGGTATATTAACTGTTACCAAAGTCCCTCAGAGCTGTGCTGCTGCGCCATAGCGCGCCACCAAACAGCGGCACAGCGGAGCTTTAACTGAATGAACCCGTATACTTGGACGGTGCGTTTTAATCGTTATCATAATTCTTTTTCCGTCCTGCGTGTGTAGGGTGACGGATAATATACTGGCGATGGCGCGCCCAAACACGGACAATATTGACAAGTTCAACATTCTCCGGCAGTTCAAGAGGTCAGCTTAGCATCGGTTTTCTGTTTCATCCCTAAATATTGCTTTCTTTGTTTTATTGACCCCTTGCCAGGTAATTATTTATTTGGTTGGCGTCACGAAGGGCATGCGGTCGTAAAAACCAAGCTTCAGCAGTCCTGATCAGGGCGGGCGAAAAAGTGTAAACCTGTGTGAAAACATGGACATTAACAGATTACGCGATAAAAAGGAGGTTAGTTAGTTATATCCGTACCCACCATTGCGAGTTAATCTCGAGTTGGTCAATCGGCGAGTTGAAAGTGACGGTTGTCAATTTCCTATGTCTGGCGTGACGTCACTCAATCCGCCGATTGAGCCAACTCGAGGTTAACTCGCAATGGTGAATACCAATATTGGTCTTTGTTTTATTGGTAGTGATTTAGTTTGGCTGTCATGTCTCTCTAGTGCACTGACACCAAACGGCAGGTCCCTGGCATCCAACCTCTCCACACCTGTCCTCCACCATTCTCTTCATGTTTTTATACGATTTTCTTTTTTGTAATTGGTTATTGTGTATACGTGATGGCATTTTTAAAATGTTGATTTTCGTCGTGTAAAACCTTCTGATGCGAACAGTTAGCTTAAGTTTAGCTCTGATGAAACAAGTGTTGCGTTGCGCCTGCTTCTTCTGCGACAGCTGAGGAGCAGTGCAGTTGTTCAGCCTAAAAAAGCCGTGTTGGCCTACGTCACCGTAGTTGATTGCTTTGTCGTAATCCTACGCCTTCCGATTTCATTCATTAAAATGTACCCAGGTTGTTAGCACAAGACTTTGATTAGTTGTTACCGTAAGGCTCTGATTGGCTGTTAGTTCAAAGATCAAGTCAGTGATCAATCTTCAGACGATGGGTGAGCACTCAAGCTGTGGCCCGCCTCTAGAGCCCAGCGGATTCTCATACATGCCCAACCTCTTCATGGATCATGGAGGTACGTAGAGCCTGCACCCGATACGCACCCATCTGACCGAACTTATCTCTATGTAACTAATAAATGGTAACATTGGGCTTATAATCCGTTTCGGTGCGAAGACGTCGTCGGGGACCTCGCCATAATTGTTTCAGATAATTTTTAGCATTTGGTAAAGTATACTCAAAGCTATTTGACATTTACCCGATATCACTATCAATTTGGTCTTTTGCAAGCTCGCTGATACATTGAATAAGCATTTTATAGATAAATTGAGCTTAGTTTATTCTTGCTATTCTGTGGCATAAGGAAAATGATGCCACAAACTTTATGGAAATGCCGTAAATGTGTTACAAAGTAAATTTGTTGCAAATTTTTGATCACTTAATGGAACTTTGTATATGCTATATTAGAAACGAACGAAAAAACCAGAGAAATTGTCAATTCGCGAACAATTATTGCCTGTAAATATTTCTGAATTTTTGGTATATGCTTTGAATGATCAGCGTGTACTACCCTAATGCTAACCTGTGGGTATTTATGAGTCAATTTTTTGGTTCATGGTGTGGATGGTGTTGTTGTGTGCAGTGTCGTTCTACAACTTCCCCTGGTCCGACTACAGCGTGGGGACCATGTCCAACATCTGCAGCATGGTCCAAGTGATGCAGCACGAGCTGACTGAAGGAAGTGTGGCAATCCACTGTCACGCAGGCTTGGGTACGACATCCTGTATAAGACTGGGCTGTAATCTTAACTTTATCCTGTATCTGACTGGGTGTCCAAGTGATGCAGCATGAGCTGACAGAGGGCAGAGTAGCCATACGCTGTCACGCAGGCCTCGGTACGACATCCTGTCATATGCTACCAGGGACTTGTATCCTATGGGTTATATATTCTGTATCTGACTAGGCTACCGTATGTCAGGGCGGCATAAATAAATGTTTATTATTTTATTGTGATTTCTGATTGATTATAACTCTTACTTTATCGTAACAAACCCTGAGTTGTGCATGATAGCAGATAGGAGGGGAGAACTTATAGCATGCTATCTGGTCTACGCTGTACTGTATGTCTGATCTATGTATGTACGTCTGATCTGTACTGTCTGATCTATGTATGTACGTCTGATCTGTACTGTCTGATCTACGTGTATCAGATTAATTATGCAATGTGTATGCCATCTGATAGGACAGGAGTAGTGGTACCTGGTCTACGCTGACTGACTATTAGAAGAGTTCACATCTATTAGGCAGGACTGGAGTACTCATGGCGTTCTGTCTGGTCTATGCTGACTGACTATTAAATGAGTTATTTATGCTACTAGGTAGGACTGGAGTTCTGATAGCGTGCTACCTGGTCTACGCCAACAGAGTGGATCCTGACGACGCTATCCTACATGTCAGAGCTAAACGGTACGCAGCCTGCAATTTGTCTGACCAGGGGTTTGATCGACAAATATTCTGGCAGTTTGCAAAATTGCATTCCTTAGTCAGACTTTAGGTCGATTGCAGAGGCGAATGTTGACTTCTACCTAACGAACCTTTCTTGGCGATTGTGAGGCTTTAACAGTAGGCCACAGCTGCCATTTTCTAAGCACCTACAATTTATGATGATTTGCAAATGACATCAATTTGTTTTCAATTAATATTTATGGAAATATGACCATATGTTTTCAATTATTAGTTATATTTTTGTAGTTTCATTGATTTACATTAATCTAAATTTTATATTAAACTGCGATCAGAGTGAAATTTATGACGTCGCGTTAGTTTTTTGAGGCAGCAATTTAATTCAAATCGTCGCGGCGAATTTTTTGACGAGAAAGATATGAAAGCTAAGGGATTACGACTCAAGGATGCAACTGATAGGATAAAGTGAAGGGCGGGTGTCCATGACTGCAAATGGCCTACCCCAGCGTAAGCGTGGAATGCGGGCACAAAACGCGCGCGCATGTGTGTGTGTGTTAAATGTGCAGGTGTGAAGTGTAAGTAGTGATGTATACAGTGTAAGTAGTGATGTATACAGTGTAAGTAGTGATGTATACAGTGTAAGTAGTGATGTATACAGTGTAAGACTTATATAATGTTGTACAGGCCTGGATCCATCCAGACGACTGGACAGCTCCAGTGCATCAGAGACTTTGCTCAGTTCATCAAGCCTCACCGTCTCATCTTCAGCACAGCTCAGTGAGATCTGATACCTCTCTCATCCTCATCCTATGACATTCTTCATGCAGCAGAGTTTTGGAGAATGGATTTGAGAATGGGTTGAGGTCGTTTCGTCTCCAATTCCCTGTAAGTTCTTATTTGATAGAGCCGAGGCATATGGGACAAAAACCCAGTCAGATATAGGATAGAACCCAGTCAGATATAGGATAGAGCCCAGTCAGATATAGGATAGAGCCCAGTCAGATATAGGATAGAGCCCAGTCAGATACAGGATAGAATGTGTGCATTTATACAGAGAGGACTCAGACAGCTGTGAGTTCACCCTAGCCCAGGCACTCAGCCGACAAAAGACGAGTCTCCACGGCTGGGAGGCGCGCCGACTCAAACACCTGCCCAAGGTAACCCTCTCTCCCTGCTGTCTACTGACTGCAACAAGACCTCTGCAGCAGCCAACCACAGTGCTCGGCCTGACATGGCCCACTGTTTGGGGAAACTTCTCTGAAATACTGTTTTGATTGTGGTTTTTTGTTTGAAAGATCCAGAGCTTTGTCATTGGTTAATTGTTGTATGTATTGGTGCAATAAATAATATTTCGTAAAAATTATTACTTGCCCATGTACATGTAGTTGCAATAAAGAATTGCTTGCATGTATATAGTTTCAATAAATAATTAATTACGCATATCGTTGCAATAAAGAATTACTTGCGCGCGCAGCTCGTCTACGAGTGCTGCAATAGGCTGCTCGAGTTAGCCGCTAGACGCTGCACTGACGCCACCCACCCAGAGAAAGCCCTCCTCTCCACACAAACCAAGCTGTTACCCGGCCTCCTCAGCTCCCAGGAGGGAGGGATTAGTCTGCGTCACTCCGTCAGTCAGGAAAGCATTCTAAGCCCTAACAGGAGAGGGCAAACCTCAGCGCAGGGGGTTCGAAATGGGGAAAACTCTAACGCCGGGGGAAGAAGTAGAGATATGTTGCGAGGTGGGGGGGATGGGTGGGGGGGTGAAGAAGAAAGTGATGATTCCGGGAAAGGAGATTCCACTTCAAGGGGTGACAGGGTTTCTGGGCGAAGAAATGGAGATGGATCAGAAGAACGACCTACCTCAAAAGGTGACAGGTTGGCGGTTAGATCGGATCGATCCACATCAAGGGGTGATAGGTTATCGGAAAGAGACGCCCGATCCAGTTCAAGGGGTGACAGATCGACAACGAGGCTCGACCGGTCTACCTCAAGGGGTGACAGGCTGGATCGCGGCGATTGGTCTGGTTCAAGGTCAGATAGAAGGGGAGATAGGTTGGTGGAGGAGGTGGCCATGGCCCTGGCTAGTGCTGAGTATGGGAGGGAGACCAAGGCGGGGGTAAATGGGTACCGCATGGCTCTCAATGCCTCTGACGCGGCCTGGGGTCAGCTGAGGGGGGAGGGGGACCCCACGGTGGTAGCCGCTCTACTCTGGACGTGGCTGGAACACCTCAAGGTCTGACCCCGACCTTTATCTGACCTTGACATGACCTAGATCTGGCTCTAATTCGCCCTAGATTTCGCACGTATTTATTGGCCTGATTGGCCAATAATTAAGTGTCTAATAAGTGTGCTCTAATTACGCTAGTGGCCACCGGTGCACACGCACCTGTGCTTATAGCCTCTGATCCATAACTTCAGTTTTTTTCAATTCCTTTTTTTTTTCCACAGTCTGTGAGACGATCAAAAAAATGAAAATAAAACCAGTCAGATTGTTTCGGAAGATATATTTTTCATCGGTATTGCAAGAGTTAGGATGATTGTCCAATAACTGGGATGATATTGAAAAGAAATTTTGCACAATTTTGCACACTATACCCTAGGCAATGCTTGGCCTCTAGAACATTGGATTCAGTTTTTTTTTCTGTATTTTAGGGACCGTGTGTAGCACACAAGGGCTATATACAGTCCGGTTCTGTGCAAGAGAGCCGGCACAGAATCGCTTCCTCTTTTCTTTAGTCACCTTTTACAACAAGCCCGGGGAGGTCTGGGTTGCAGGCCAATTCTTTGTTCCCCGGCCTTTAGGGGTAGGATTCTATGTATGAAGTGTGTTATGAATGTTATGAAGTGTGTATGAATGTGTTTTTTAGTTGCATTTATTTGTAGATAATATTTGCAACCAACCATGCCAGTTTGTAACTTACGCAGCAGTCAGAAAGTGATTTCAAAAAACCTGATTCTCTTTTTTAACAAACTAGTTTATGATAAGCTAGTTTTTGACAATCTAGTTTTTTTAAAAGCAAGATTTCGAAAGCATCGACTGGCATGCTGGTTATGGTCGGATTTTATATATATATCTTTATTTCACCACGAAGGCAGTCAAACATAGAAACATACCAAACAAACAGAATTACAAGAGTGAGTGCAAAAGTGTGCAAGTTGGTACGGATGTGTGTGCGTAATAGAACTACTCAGCAGGTGACATCTTTATTAGATAAACATGTGTGAAGGGCAAAATGATACGCAAAATCAATATGACTATTTGAACGCAGTGAATTTTAATTCAGACTTGGCCGCGTGTTGTAGGAGCCAGTGTTGACCATCCAGGACCTGCCCTCCATGCTCCAGTACGTCTCCAATCCCTGCCTTGGACTCTCCGTTCTCGACAAGGTTCTATCTATCGCTTTCTCTCATTTCTTCCTTAAATTTTGGTTTGGTTTTAACCTTGTCAAAAGTTAACTGTAGTGGATGATTCTCTTTCATGCGGACAGCTTGACGTTCTGTAAATATAATATTTATTTCTCTGTTTAAGTTGCCGGATTATGTTTCAAATTTATATTGATCATTAGTGCTGTTCATTTTGGGTTTCCATCCAATTTTTTTATAGATTGATTGTTGCCCACAACAGAGGAAGGGTCTATGTGTGTGGTGTCTTTGGATGCTGAAACTGACTTTAAATCCATCAGCCCTATTAGTTAATATTGTTATTGTTGCATGTGAGCAGGGCTGTCAGCAGACAGTAACTTATGTATTCTTCACACTCGCCTCCCTAGAGCCCCTGCCCGCCCTATCCCGCCTCTCCCTCGCCCAGCGCGCCCTGGCAGCCCTCACCCAGCAACAGGGGGGCGCGGGGGGGCTCCCCCTCAGCCGCGGCCCCTCGCCGCTGTCCAGCAGGGGGTCGTCCCCCCTGCAGGGAGGGGAGGGGCTGCGGAGGACGACCAGTGGGGGGAGTTTGATGATGAGCGGGGCGGTGGCTCACAGGCTGGGGGAGTTCTTTGGGAGGCTGCAGGAGCAGTTTGTGGAGGAGGTTCTTTGTGAGTGTGTGATCGGGGGAGTGTCTGAGGCATGAGAGGGGTCACTAGGCGTGACTTGGATCAGTGGCCCCACTGATCCAAGTCACGCCTAGTGATCCCCCTCATGCCTCAGACACTGAGGGTCAGTAACTGGGGTCAGTGAAGCGTGATTGGAGTCAGTGTAGCGTGACAGGGGTCACAATAGTATGAGAGAGTCTGGAGAGATGTAAACAGGGCTTGATCTGCCAGTCGCCAAAAAATAATATTTTGAGCAGTTGGCCAATTTTTTTTTCATTTGGTGAAAACTCTTGACAAATTTTTATGCATCCTTCATTCTTAGAAGCTCAATTATTGGCTCTACGGTGATGAACAGAGCAATAAATTTGATATATTCCAGTGCACCCGAAAAGAACAAATGTGTAACAAACTTGGGGAAAAAAATACGACCTGGCGATAACAAATCTATTGGCAAATTTTTGGCAAATTTTTTCAAGACCCAGATCAGGCCCTGGCTGTATATATTGCTTGTATGATCTCAGATTTTAAAATTTTGTCTGTCAGTTTCCTGATCATCGTCAGTCCGGTGATTAGGTTCATTATTCTTCATTCATCTGCATTCACTTGAAAGTAATTAACCTTGAATAGCTAAGATTTGACTTTTAAGACTCTAAGGGATAGTTTTTCCAACACGGATTTATGGTGGTTCAGGATTTAAAATCTAGAAAATGGTGGGTTAGCAGTCTTTGGGATTCTCTGACAGCGATTAAGCACATGGCAGATTTAATTGAATCCATGATTTAAATCCCTTGATATTGGGGTGTTAGCCAATAGGCTAATGGATACCCTAAATCCACGGATATAATTATAAGCTATTATAATAGACGATTTTGATTGAAAAACCTGATGACGTATATCCTCGGATTAATTTAAATCAATGGTTAACTAACCACTGATTTAGCTAAAAATAAATCCGAGTTGGAAAAACCAAGGGTAAGGGTCAGTTATTGAATCGAGAGTTATTTAAATGATCTGAGATTATTCATGAACAGTCAAACATGAAATTTTCGCGTGCATGCAATTTTGGCGAATTTTGCGAATCTAGCAAATTCGCCAAAATTACATGCAGCAATAATAAAACTGCATAAGCTATGTAGAATGGGGATCCTCCAAAACGTGAAAATTTGGTGCAGCTAAAGTTCTGAGAGGGAAAAGCACCAAAATGACATGCAGCAAAAGTATCATGTTTTAAAGTAATTACGTGGCTCCCCAATAATAGCGAGTTGAAATCAGAGCTGAGCTCTAATTTGCGCAGTCTGATTAAGGCCGAGTTGTTCAGTAGAGAGTTATTTGCATGATCCAGGATTATTTGAATAACTCTCCAGTAATGGCGAGTTATTTCAATAATTATCTCGGATATAATTTGTGCAATCTGATTGGATCATGACGTCATTTTTGTTCTATGGCAATTTAAAACCATATAACTCTCGATTTGAGCAACATTCATTTTTGTTCTGTGGCAATTTAAAACCGAGTAACTCTCGATTGAGCAACATTCATTTTTGTTCTGTGGTAATTTAAAACCAAGTAACTCTCGATTGAGCAACATTCATTTTTGTTCTGTGGTAATTTAAAACCGAGTAACTCTCGATTGAGCAACATTCATTTTTGTTCTGTGGCAATTTAAAACCGAGTAACTCTCGATTGAGCAACTGGGCCTAAGTTATTTTTGTTCTGTGACAATTTTGAACCAAATAACTTTTGATAGAGCAACTGGCCCTAGAGTGGCATGCACCATAGAGTATTGGATTTGGCTCATGCATGGGATTATCTAATGATAATACTGTTGTCACGGCAGGCATAGATGTTCGATGCATGACATTTTAAACAGATAATCCTGCGACTGACCTATCCTCAAACTTACCCTTAATGGTGCATACCAATATGAGAGTCTAACGGCTGTCTAGGTACTATTCATAAATCAATGGCTTAGCTATGTTAATTTATTTAAGGCTTCATTAATTGCTTTAAAAGAGCTTGCTAGGAGATCTTCGTATTTCGTTTTTTTTATACATTTCATATTTTGAACACTGTTGCTATAAATGGGTTTTTTTTTCAGCGATAGTCACCTATTTATTAACCAAAATGACAGTTTTTTGGTTGTTTAAGATGTTTGAGTTAATGTTGTTTTCTTAACAATAACATGTGACAGACATAACATAACAGACGACTAAAATGACGTTTTGTATTGTGATGTGCTAGTGTGATTTTTTTGATTGAATTGTTAGCCATGAGTTAGTTTTTGACATGACAAACTGTAGTTTGCATCATTTTGTGAAATTTTTCGTTAATGACATTTTTATTTTAGAAGGCGTGGCATTACTATAATATCGAGCGCAGAGTCCGTCCGACATTTTAATCTATTCAACCAATTCTATTGACCATTCAATCTCAAATGTTAACTTTGGAAAAAATTGATGTTGTATTTCTTTCAGATCGATGCGTAGAGATGTATTAAGTTGATGCTTAGGGTACATTCCCGTCGGGAAGAACTCAGAACGCAGAACTCAGTTCTGAGTTCTGCCCTTAGTCAACGCGCATTTTAACTTGAGCTCTCCGTTGTTATCGTTTCTTGGATTTGTGTGTTCCTGTTTATTATTAATTGTTTCTCGGTCGTGATTAGAATAAGATTACTGGTACTTGTATAGTTTGTGTTCTCTATTTAAAATGTATGATGTCTTCTATTTTGGCATGACTCTAACGCATCCATCACAAACCAATGATGACTCTTCTCTTTCACCGTTGATTTTTCGTTTTTGCCCTGATGATAAATGGGTATTGGAAGTAAAACTGCGCCTCTGCTTGAACAAACCAAAAAAATGGCAAAGAATTGAAACTGACAAGGCGGATCCTTGAACCATCTTTAAAAAATCATCTCAATAAGTGAAAGGCAATAACACAAAGATGAATGACAATAATAAAATTACTATAAGTACTAAATATTGTAGGCCCTTGCCCTCATTTTTACAATAGCAGTGGTGGGTTTATAATCCCTTTTCATAGCCTAGTCCCCAGGCCATATCACTTGATATCAGGGAAGCTGCTCATGGCATACTGGCCGCCTCAAGCCCTGTTTACCCGGATGTTTTTTTTTATGACGCTGCCAGTTTTAATAACTTGTGTGACAGCGGTACCACATTTTGACATTTGTTAGTAGATCGTTGTGAGTTTAGTTGGACAGGCATAAGTTATATAGTTAACTAGAATTGTTCTGTATTAGCTGCTTCGTTTTTCTTCGATTTTGCATAAATTTTTGAGAGTACGTCTACAGCTGAGGGGCAAAGCATTGCGGCAGTCTTAAGATGTCTTAAAATGTCTTAAAATGTCTTAAAATGTTGAGACTTTGATTTAATTTTCACACAGAACCCATGGACATTAAGAGAGTACACGCAAAAAAGGCGGTTAGTAGTTAGTTACAAAAATAAAAAACCATCTCTTGTATCAACTTGACGTTGTTGATCAAGTCACAAAAGCCCGGTGTGATTCCATTTGTCCGTCTAGATCTAGATTTTCGATTTTCTTTTCATGCATAATCATATCGTCGACTCGCAGTCATTCTGAATTTTTCTTCAGCATCATTCTCGACACGCTGAGATACGGTTGCGGCAGCGTCCACCACGTGAACCCTTCCGACCCGTTTCCGTTGAAGAGCCCGTAGAAGCAGGAGTTGTACCACCAGCCGCCTCCTCTAAACAGCGCACAGTCGCTGCTTGTGTTCCAAGTGTTACGGTCGTTGTCGACATCAGCCGTGGAGAACTTCATTCCGTTTTGATAGAAGGATCCTACAACGTACAATTTTAAGTTTTAAGAACGACGCGCTGTGGTGTCGTGGTTAAGGCGTCGAACTTCGAGTCAAGAAGAATACCAGGATTCAAGTCTCTGCGCCGGCAACTATGAAACCATGCGTTGCAGGCCCTTCAACAAGGCTGTAAAATACACAAGTGTGACAGTGTCGCTAGCTGCTAACCCCGTGCCAGATGATGATTCATGTGCTTGGCGTCAGGAAGTGCAGGGCATCCGGCCGTAAAGACCCGGCTCCAGCTGTCATTATTAGGGTGAAATAACACCTTTCGGTCAAAACGAAGGAAGTCTTGTCGTTAAGGATCATGACGTCATGTCGGCTGGACGAGTTCTATAGTAATCTATACGACTTTAGTCCTTAACGACAAAACTTCCTTCGTTTTGACCGAAAGGCAAAGGTGTGCACGCCACGACAAAACGACCGCAAGCAGTCGGCGTCTCTACGGCCATTTAGTACTGTCCTTAACGACAAGACTCCGTTCGTTTTGACCGCTTCCTTCGCTTTGACCGAAAGGTGAAATTTCACCATTAGGGTGAAAACCTGTGCGGAAACATGGACATTAACAGAATTAGACAACAAAAAAGGAGATTTGTTGGAGCAATTTTAAGTTTCCTTCTTATTTTCAATGGTCAAAAGAAAGAAGGCCAATTTGTGGGGCGCATCAGCTGATCAGTAAACATCAAACACAACATACGCTACAACAGGGCTTAGTAGTCAATGAGAAGCGAAGGAGAGGAAGATTTGGATACAGAATATCAATCAATCAATCAATATTGATTTCAAACGCAGTCTTGCAAAACACGAGATTGGCCGTTACTGGTGTTTAAAACATCGAACAACAGGCATCGGGTGACGACGCACTCGAAGCGCTCGAGTTGTCCGGTCAATACAACACGTAAAACCTATATGATTTTCTGCACGCGCAGACAATATGAAAAACTAAAGTCGTACGATGATCGACAAAACATAAAACGTTTGTGCAGGCTCTATGGCATATTTGTCCGTGCACTTGATAGTAGGATATCTCCAAGCCGGTAAATTTTTATGAACGTGTAATTATGCGATACATGTATTATTTGGCTGATGCTATTTTGTAGAAGCATAATTGTCAATCGACCTACCGCATTGTTAAACACTAATAGTGGTATTCACCATTGCGAGTTAACCTCGAGTTGGTCAATCCGCGAGTTGAGAGCGACCGTTGTCAGTCTCCTGTGCCTAGCGTGACGTCACTCAATCCGCCGATTGAGTCAACTCGAGGTTAACCCGCAATGGTGAATACCAATATAAGACTATTTAAGTCAAGTCAATGAGAGAGAGTGGACGGGGAAGACACACAAGGTATCATTGCTACGAGGAGCGGAAGACAGAGAGAGCAGAGGAGAAGGACTGTGTG
Organism: Chamaedrilus cognettii; assembly: GCA_034695025.1. Lineage (NCBI taxonomy): Eukaryota > Metazoa > Annelida > Clitellata > Enchytraeida > Enchytraeidae > Chamaedrilus > Chamaedrilus cognettii. The sequence continues at coordinate 2,987 of JAQIWG010004332.1, read as the reverse complement.
GATATCAGCAGCAGCGTATGACTCCCCAACTACGAAGTTCACCCAACGGGTCAAGGGATGAGTGAGCGAGTGAGTAAATGGGAACAGTAACCTCCTGCACCCTCGTATTGCATGCTGTCGCCGCAGTCCCCGCTATATCCCGCAACGTGAATTCTGTACGCTTCAGTCTCGTTGTCCAGAAAGAAGTGGGCATACTCCGCGGACACCCATCCGTACGAGTTGGACAACATCTCCGCGCGCAGCTTGTAGCTCCCGGATGACGTCAGAAGGTGAACCAACTCGTTTCCCAGCCAGAAGTCTCCGCCCAGCGATCCGAAGCCATGTTTGTAGTCGTACCAGAGAAAATTAAAATTTGCGCCGACGCCGAGCCTTTGTTGGAATATGATCCAGCCATTGACTGTCATCACTGTGGTGATGTTGTTGAGTGATGGTATGGTGACGTTCTGCGTTAGATTTTGAGCAGAGTAGTCTGCGAAAAACCAAAGGCATAAAGGCTTGAATTTACCAGGCAGTAGGCCATAGGCCGGAGTCAGAATTTCTTCTGAAAACTTCAAAAAAATTTTAAACGTGGACAAGTTTAGCGTTAATCAAGGCGGCATTGAAAATCTCCGGATTTAATGAAGAGCATACGCTTCGCTGCAGATCGTCTCTTATCTTATTAGTATTGAAATCAGCATTTCTTTTATTTAACACCGTGCCAGTGATACCACACGATCTCTACAAGTTTGCTGTCTTGAGTGATGCAGTATGTGAGTGATTGTGATAACCTTTGTGACATGCATCGATAGGAGCCTTGTGAGCGCCAACTATGGTCTCATGTTGACTATAATAGGGAGCCTTAGGCAATCCTGTCATTGAGCTTGTATTTTATTTTAATGTTTCTATATGCTATGCTCTTTGATGAATAAAAAAAAGAAAAAAAGGGATTTTAATCAAATCAGCCGTGCTTCGTCATTTTTCGTTTACTCTTGAAAATTTCAGATCTTCGAGTCCAGAACTGTTCGAAAGCATTGAGTACACAAACAGCGACAGTCACGAAATGTTTCAAATTGATATTTTGTAGTTCAATGATTTAATTATGGTTAAAAATCTCAGTACCCGGTAGGCCTATCAGGTAAGAAAAATGAATAGTAGGTACATGTGCAGTCTATCAGTATCTAAATATCCTCCAATAAATAGTCCCTGATATAGGCAAAAATAGACCTAAGCAAGGCTTACCAACCGTTAAACTGCCAGCGTACTATGTAGCATTCTGCCTTAAACAAATAAAGATGGCAGGCCTCTAATTTAAACCATTTAAGCCATCTTTAGTCGAAGTAATTTTTTACAGGTTTATCATGAAAAGCTACGTAGGCTGAGGACACAACGTGCCTAGATCTGAAAGGCAGATGGCCCAGGTTCTGTTTGTCATCAGACAAGCGAAAGGACACTCTTGAGTGGTCACACCGGCCACGTTTTCGATGCACGTGTAGTAGAGATCCCCGTTGTACGTGTAGGGGAAGAAGCACTCGGTCGCAGACACTCCCGATGTGTTACACACTGGCTGCTGGATTGTGTTGATCGCCTGAGACGGCTCTCCAATCTTCAAAACAACATTTTTTCTGCATGTAGTCTGCTGCACTTCTCCCGCACCTACGATTCAAGCCAATGATGTTTTTCCATCTCCGTTTGCATGACATATTTTTGGTGCGTTAAAAGTGCAATATACATACATACATACATACATACATACATACATACATACATACATACGCACGCACGCACGCACGCACGCACGCACACATACATACATACATACATACATACATACATACATTTTAAAGTTTGCTCCAAGGAATAAAAACCGTCATCACGGCGTGCGCCGATAGGCCAACGCCGTATTTTTTCGGCCCGGTGCTTTCATTTTATTTTATTATTTATTTATTTATTGTTTATTGCCTATGGTCGTATTATTTTAGAAACAGTTGGTGTAAGCGTTGACCTACACGGTAGGCCTACCGCGATACAAATCGTACAAATGTTTTGTAATTTGTGAATAAACGTTACTAAACCTTTTTCAATATGTCACTAAGCCTCTCTCTCTCTTGATCCATTAACAGAATTGCCAAGCACTCGCTAAACACGGACGACTCTTGACCGCCTGCAGACCTATGATACCATGCACATGTAGACCTAAGTTTGCTGACAAATGCCGATACGAATCTTTTGTTAACGAATAAAGCCTCTTACAACGTATTATTAGCAATCAACTAAAATCGCATTTGTGTTGCGACCAACGCCCGATGACTATATAGCCAAAATAAGCCAAAGCAGGCCCCGTATTGTATATGGCGACGCCTCCACTATAGGCCTACTACTATGCAATACCTGCATTAGGCTCATGCTGTGGAGCGGATCTGCCACCCATTCGATGTGATCATTGTGCTCGAACAGCTGCCACCATTTTAATAGAGTAGACGTACGCGCCTCCATCATCTTCGCATTCTCGACGTCAATCACCCGAATGCCGCTATAAAGAGTGTTATCATTTTTTATTAGTGTTTATCGATCGAGTAATCATTGTGGGTCACATCACAGTGGGTTATTTCAAGTCCACGATGTTACGATTGAGTTGGAGTCGAGTTAACGATCGACAAGTTAGATTCACATTCATGTTCACATTCGGAATAACATTGTAGTGTCAAAACGGACAGAAAACGGCAATGTGAACATGAATGTGAATCTAACTTGTCGATCGTTAACTCTACTCCAACTCAATCGTAACATCGTGGACTTGAAATGACCCAGGGACGTTCACCGACGGACATCACCAGCCTACACTGCGATGCTCCGTGATGTGATTAAGAATATGGTCCGTGATTTGACTTATCGCAGCATTTAATTTCTATTTCCGCATCCGTATTAATTTCTATATCCGTTTTCTGCATGTAGTCTGCTGCACTTCTCCCGCACCTACGATTCAAGCAAATGATGTTTTTCCATCTCCG
>JAQIWG010004331.1:0-16221 GCA_034695025.1 Chamaedrilus cognettii | reverse complement strand
ACATATATATATACATATATATATATATATATATATATATGGCATTAATTAAAATGATCATCATCTAATTAAACCTTATTTTGTATTTTAGAACTAATAAATTTGCATAACAAAAATAATTAACCAGCTTTGATATACACTATTTGATATCGGCTTGGCTAAAACCACATAAAATTATAATTTATCGGAATTTGATAAATTTGACTCGCACTTGGCTGGTGTTGGCTTTGCTGACCAAAAGCAAAATCTATTAAAATGAAATGCACGCACAATTATATAACCAGGTACTAAATTTCATGTATAACTTTCTTGAACGATTTCAGTGTATTTGTTTTCCGATTTAGAAATTTTTGCCGTGTAAAGAATGTTTAGAGCGAGATTTTATTTTCGATCCCGGAAGCGTTGCGCTTTCTCGAGTGGAGTCTGGGACGATGCAGCTCGTTTAAACTCGCATCCAAATGTTCGATATGTCGCCAGGGCCTGGATTCCCGCAGACTAAGCTACGTGGCGTTGTAGCCTGCATCAGAATTTGTTTCTCTCGAACTAATAGTCTGTTAATGCAGCTGCTCTGCATGGAAAGTCTAGGTTCATCGAAACATTAAAAGAAAATTATAAGCGAATGAATGAATGAATGAAGAAAGGAATGAATGAATACATTTTTATCACAAGCATATTCAACACGTGGCTCAATAGTAATCAAGTAATAGCTCGAAATACAGACATGACAAGCTCTGGGCGCTACATAACCAGAGCGCCAATGCATGCCAATCCTTACATATATTTAAATAATTTTCTGAGAGTATTCACACATTGGTACAAAGACTGTACAAAAAAACTGATGCAATGAAAAATTCAGTTGTGTTAGGTTGAGTTTTTGAATGTCATTCACGAAGTTCATAAGTTCACGTTCTAAAGCTATTAGTGAATTAATCCTTTGTCATTTACAGACAACGTAGGCCTGCACTGTACACGCTACACACACGGCAATTAAATTCAATAAGCGTCGACTACAACCTACAACAAAAAATTTATCACATGCTGCGAAACATGCAAATTTTAAACGTTTCTTAAACCTGCTCATAACTCGGTAGAGACAGGCAAGGGGCTTTTTGATAATATCTCAATGTTTCAAAGGCCTAAGGCCCATATTACGCTTCGAGATGAAGTCTTAGGGCCTATGGTATTATAGCAGGCCTACATAACTATTTGTAGGTTCATAACCAAATAAAAACGTATTAAATCATTATAATTAGGACTGCGACAGTTTTAACCGCATACTGCATATAATGTCTGGAATGAATTGAAGCGAGTGAATGAAATGAAAACACCCGGAATGTTGTCGGTCGCGTTCTAAGCACAAACCACTGGGTACGGTTCCTCTACTACACGTCATGATAATTGTCGTGTAGCTAGTTACTGCGCATCAGTGGACACTGTATCGCCATCTACGGAATGAGTGATACCGCATCGTCTCAATATTCCATCTTACGCAACCGTTCAGAATAATCTGTTCCATTCAAGATTTTAGTCGTTATTATCGGCCTAGCAGTAGTACATCTTCGAATTACTCAGTGCAATATGAAATCGAATCGAATCAAATCAAATTTCTTTATAACGAACACCGCAGCGTGTACAGCATGTTATGTAAACACGGAGACATGTTCATAATCTGGACAAACAGGCGCTGCATGGTGCGACACACTCAAGACGCTTTTATATTGCCCCAGATCTGCACATGCCATGATTTAACGCTTTGACATATAAAATTCGTTAATGCTGAGAAATGACGTGACTGTTCCTATATTGTTCGTTACAATAAAAAACTCTCACACACTCAGGACACGTGTAAAACACGTTGAAAGCAAGTGTAAACCTCCATCGTATAAATTCAAGGTTTAGTGTTTCATATTAATCGATAAATCACAGATCACCATCAATAAGTCACAGTTTACCAACAATACAAATCGTACACATAAGCTACTACAATAATTGTGTTGAAACAAGCCTCCACTTACGCGCGCAGGACTTTTTGTTTCCGTAGAAGCCGTAGGCGCAGTGACAGAGGTAGGATCCAACGACGTTCTGACATGTCGCCGTGGAGGGACACTTGTGATGCGGCGTCATGCACTCGTTTAGATCTGAACACAATAGGACACAAAACCGCTCAACAAAACGTTCATAGCGCGTCATGTCATGACAATGAATGAAAAAAGCTGGCGCACTGAGTTAGAACAAAATCGAGCAATTCATAACCGGCACGAGGGCTTTAATTTTTCCGCGGGAGTATGATTTAGCAGCACGTTTGGTGAAAATGGTACAGATGTACCGACAAAAGGTCGGTTTGACCTCCAAAAAATGACGAGAAAATTAATTATTTGCAGTCATTGTATGGCTGCAAAAAAATTAATTTTCCCGTGAAAAGACATTGAAACAGCTGAGACATTGAGAAGACATTGAACAAGACAATTAAAATCTGAATCGGCTTTCGCAACAGAAACACTACGATAGACCATCGTGAAATATGGTATTACTCACAAAACAAACAAAAGTTTATTTGGTGGAAGAATACCTACACCTCTACATAACACTCGCTCACACGCCTCCATGTACTGGTACACCTCTACACCCCCACGTCACTCTCCATGTACCGATTATGACCGGTACATGCGTACACTCTACACCTCTACACCTAACACGTACTCTCACCCCCCCATCCACACGCCACTCCCGATGTACCGGTACGTGTTTAAACTCTTACCGCTCCATACGCCTCTAACCATACATACCGACGCAGACTCCGCGGTCCAGCTCGTAGCCCCTCTCGCAGACGCACTTGTTGGTAGCGGCGTCGCAGCCGGCGAGCCGCTGATCGTAGGCGTGCGGACAGAGCATGCGGGGGGAGCAGGGTGTGTGCGCCGTCGGACCCGCCTGCGCCACGTCTGAGCGAACCAACCAACGCTATACTGCAATTAAGGTCCGATTTCATGGACGTACCTAAAAACTTACTCAAATTCTATCTTGACTTAGAAAGAGAACTTAATGCTAGTCCACAACCGCCGTTTACAAATTCTTGCAATTTTTTATCTATTTTAAAAGACACACACTTATTTTCAGATGAAAATCATACATTACAGCTTTCCAGTCGTCTTCCCATGAAGATAGGAAAACATAATAATCACCATATAAATGTCATACAGGAAGACGTTCGTGGGAACCTCGATGTTCAAAACCTGAAAATCTTTCACAACATCTCAATCGCCAGATTTCGGAAATATGATTCTAAATCCGACGTTGAAGACCTAATGTAACTCTACCTTAAGACACACACAAGCGCTATCAGCAGTGAGCTTCATCGCACTATGTTCCAGTTACATCGACTTCTTTTCTTAATCACTGTGAAAGTCTTTGTGCACAATACTAAATTCACTTACGAGTCAACATGGCAGTTTCTAGCGGGACCCAATTGCCGCATGGCATTCCAGCGTGACCATCTTCATGTAATTTCTGTCTACAGGCGAATTAGAGACAGATTGGCTATCGTACCACCAAATTTTTTAAAATATGAATATACTTAATAAACGTGAAAGCTGTATTATAATAAAAAATTTAATAGAAAGCTGTTAACAAAAGTTCAAGAAAAATTACTTTGCGCATACCAAAGATTTGCAGCTGAGTTCCATTTCGGTAAAGCCAGTTGTTGATGACAACTTCGTTTTGATGAGGTATTTGAAAAAATATCTTTACAGCACCTGTCAAAAATAAATGAAAAACATTGTCAAATTTAAAACTCAATCCGCTTAATGTTGCGTTGTATCTAAGTTAAAGTTCTAATAACAGAACAATGAGGGACTGATTTAAATAATGCAATGGTATAAAAAAAACTGACGAATTATCATATGCAATTTTTTATTACAATGCAGAAAGCTCTCGAGTACTTATCAAATGGATACAAAAAACTACTTTAATCCTTATTTTGCGTCATTTAGTTATTTTCATTATTTAACAAATGGATTCGTTTATAAATACTAAGCCTAGCCTTTCTATCGATAGTTGACTCAAAATAATTTCGACAACTTTGTCAATTTTTGCTTCTTGCTTGTAGAGTATGTCTTCTTTTTGTATAATGCCTATGACTAATACGGAGACTAATACAGTACTTGTAGGTTAAGCAGCGCAGAGAACTTGGTAACGTTCTTGGTTACTTCGCTAGTTAGTGAGCCTGGATGGGTCAGCATGGGAAAACGCTCCGGCGTACTGGGGACAAACTTTAAAAGCTTACTTAAATCCTCTAAACTTACAAATTTATTTAATCAACCTGCTGCGAACAAATATTGACATTTGGGTCGTCAACGGTATCAAGCGACGAATTGTTCCAGGAATACCGACGCATCCTTTTGCCACCTTGTGTACTACTCAAAACTACAATCATTTCCCTCATGGTTTATTGCTCCGCGCTCTACAGTCCGCATAAATAAATGTTCACCTAGTCTGAAGGCGGGCGGAACGAGCAGTATAACCCGAGCGAGGGGCTCCACGGGACAGGCCGCCGCGTACACCACCGCGCACAGACCGAGCACGACCAGGGCCGTCACGGCGGGGCTGTGGGCCCCTGCCAGCCGCCCCCCTCCCGTCCCGGCACCGCCCAGAGTGCTGCCCCCGTTTGAGGGCTCATTACCGGCGCAATTAGGGCGGCGGCCGGGTGGCAGCGTGTGCGGGGGCGAGGCAAGGCTGCGGGCCGCGTTAGCGCCGAGGGCTGAGCGCGGAGCCTGAAGCAAAAAACATGCAGGCGGAAGGAAGGCTAAAACAACGCGGATTTGTTTCATTATAAATTTCAAGAAAGGCATGTAAGCGTCACCCTAATACAAGAACACATTTTGATGTGCTATACTATATAGATAAATTCACTAATAAATACAGACACAGTACAGTTTTTAATTCAAAAGTACAGTTCTAAAGGGTGATCTATGTGTGCAGGTCTATGTGCGAAGCTATGCTGTTTCAAATTTGGCAGTACCGTGTCAAAATCTAAACTTAAGAAATTTCAGTTAGGACCCCCCCACCTTTGTGAGTTCTACAGTGTATATGAGAGGGACAATTTGTCCTCTACCACCTCCACGATCTCTCTACATATGCCGTTCAACTCCTTCAAACATAAAATTTAATGTTAACTTTGTGTAAATGCCTTGCTTACTATTGTACAAAGCTTCTTCAGCGTCATTTGACCTGTAAGAAGCTGCAATATCTAGTTTAGTTAGCAGCGACTTAAATGAGCATTATATAAATTCTGTAATCCAGAGCACTAATTTAAAACTGTCGCTTCTTTTGATCGCGAAATCAGGAAGTCATTCTCGAACAAGTTCCGTTTGAAAAGAATGAAAGACTCATGTTTATATAGTTGTCAGTCACTGATTCTAGTAGGACATTGTTTAAACGTGGTGACTTATCTAAATGTTGACGTATCAGGCTATCAGCTGACTGATTGATTCTATGAGCTGAGAATGGTTAGCTATGAGACGGATTCCTAGGTGCCTGGTTTTCTTTGACGGTTAATTTAATAACAAGTTTCAGTTGATTACCTCTTGCCCATTCTGTTTGCATAAACTTTAACAAAATGCAATAGTTACAATGTGAACGTTCACGATAAGTCAAGTGCCAAATAAATTGTTGTCGCTAGAGGGCTAATACTTTTTGCAATTACATTCGAGAGCGAATACTAATTTGCAATCACAGGCTGCAATCAACGGCGGGTAATACCGTTCTACAACCGTGTAGGCCTACAACTTGGGGTGCAGGCTAAAACCGGCATAAATCTTGAAATATGTGTCTGCAATGGCTATATACCATGCTAAAGACCACGACAGACCAGAAGTTTTGAAATATAAAAATTTCTGAAAGTTGGTTGGATAAAATGAAAATCAAAATCGGTTTTTTCAAAACCGTAGTCTATCGTGGCCTTAACAGGCGTTGCTTGAGTCAGGCTTCAGCAGAAAATATATTGGCCAACTATCTTTTTCTATCATGACTCTTGAGTAGCCTTAGAAAATAATTTTTGGGCCATGCATCGTTCGCTTGTCAACGCATTTACTGATAAAATCTTCATTAAATGACAATCAAAACGTTTCACCGCAGTTTTAAGATACGCTACTACACACTACAAACCAACTTGATCCACTGCACTTGTCAGCAATTCATTTTCACTTATCGATTCAGTGTCTTGTCGCAAAATGATAAGTTTCCCAGCGCACCTTATATACGCGAGTAGATATATTGATTCAATTTAAGATTGACTGCTCCCCAGAGGGTGCGGTGACGGACAGAGTGTCGTTGATTTAAAGAGGCGCACACATGAAGCGCCTCCTTAAAGACGCCTTGTTCGCGAGAAACAAATTACTGAACATTGCCGAAAGATATTTTATCCAGCATCGTTCAACGTTTTCGATAGTAATAGTTTATCGTTCGAGATCCAGGATTGCGGATTAGGAGTCCAATTATATCAGGACTTATACAGGACTTATGAAGCTTTGGCTTTAACGCATATATGCGCAATTCTTGATAATAAATTGAATCAGGGTGTGCCTGGGTAATTGGGGGATACAATTCCAATTTACAACCACGAAGATGAGCGTTTCGCAATTACAGCTCGAGAAACTATCGCGCTTGTGGTTAGACGAAGCCGCAGAGTATCGGTAGTGCACGGATTGTTCGCAACTGTTCGTTAAACAACTAATTAAACGTCCATTGCAGGCCTTGTGTTTTTGTCGATCAACTTTGACTACTCGTATCTTTTACATCGCTCGATGAAATTCAACGAAAATTGACAGAAATATGAAGCAATGATCCAAGTTAATGGGGTAAAAATTTAATTGAGAACGCTTCTTGCGTTTCGTAGTTATTGAGGAAATTCACTGGTTTCTTTACTTTTGAGCCACGGTGTAGATTTATGTGGCAACACAGCATAAGTTAATCGAATATGTGAAAGACGTATGGCCATAGTCGACAATTCAGCGCAAAAAACACATTCAACACTTTTTGTAATATATTAGCCTACTGTTAGATAGTTCGTGCAGTAATCTGTGCATGGTATTTGAACTGCCTAAAGAATAATAAAAGTTGAAAAAACTCTAAATGGAAAAAGGCGTGATGCGTATGGGAATTTAATTGATTTAGAAGCTATCTAACCATGTGCCTCAGCGCACAAGACACTGAAACAGATTCAGCTGAGCCCAATTATTCATTCAAGTCTCAATAAGAGTTCCCTGTTGCAAGTTTCATTTATAAAATCAATTACCACTATATTTTTCCAAGTTCCCATCTGTCCAAGTTTCAAAACATCCAAGTTTTCACCAGCTCAACTTTCCACGCAGTTCAAGTTTTCACACAGTCCAAGTTTCCACACAGTTCAAGTTTTGGCCAATCCCAGTTCCCACGCTGTCCAAGTCTCCACACAGTTCAAGCTTTTGCACAGTTCAAGTTCCACCAGTCCAAGTTTTCATGTAGTTCAAGTTTTCACTAGTCCAAGTTTTCACACACCCATTTGTTTACATTTATACAACAATAAATATACAATGATCATTAAGTTAAATGTTCTGTTTAAAATGTCGTCAAACATGGAAGCTGGCGAGGTAGACTGAGTCCGACGGGTCGGCAATATCGAAGGAGGGCGTCTGAGCGAAGGTCTCGTCGATGTCTTCACCCTCTTCTGACTTCTCCGACGGCAACTTTGCACCAGTCAAGAACAGCAACTCATCTTGCATTCTTTGACATATTATATTTCATGCATGAATGCCAGCTGCTGAGGCAAGCATTTGAAACACCAGTAAATTAAAGCCGCTACCCAATGAAACGTAGCAAGATTGCTTAGATTTGTTGCTCGCACATTTCTGCAGCACGAGCAGATAAAGAAATTGAGTTCATAGCGAATTCCAAAATCTCTCCTTATAACGGGCCTGTACCATGATACTAATTTTCAAGCAAAAATGTTTCAAATAGGCCTTCAGGCCTGCAGTTTTGAGGAGCCCATCGAATTCATGTAGAATTTAGAATTCTACATTTATTAAGAGTTCTCATGAAAATCTAAAAATTACTTAAGAGTGCACTGCAAAAAAAGATAACGAAAAGTTGTTAAAACTGAGCATGAAAATTTTACACATATTTACTTGTCGTATTATCATCATTTGCATGACGTAAAATTTATATTAACTGGTCTGCGCCCAACTCCCAAGATCAAGGCAATGATTTACGTGGCTTTTAAAAGTATTTTCTTGTAACCTGCCTTTTTACTGTTGCTGTAGCTTTCTCTTGTACATATTTATTTTATTGCTGTTCTGTTTTAACTGTCACTGTATGTCATTTTCACTGTATTGCTTATGTCGGTTGATGAATAAAGTTCAGATATAAAAAGCTCTAGCCAACACAAAAGCAAACGATGATTACATACGTCAAATTGTACCGCATTCATTCAGGATGATGAACACTTCAGCCCTTTATTAAATGAGACATATAGGCTGAACAATATTTTTTGACTGAACTACAACAACAGTGCACTGAAACTAAAGTAACAAAGATTCACGTCATAAAACCTTAGCGCGTCAATTCTACATCTAATGTCAATTCTACATCTAATGTCAATTCTACATCTAATGTCAATTCTACATATATGTCAATTCTACATATATGTCAATTCTACATATATGTCAATTCTACATCTAATGTCAATTCTACATCTAAACTGCTAATATTATTGCCTGTAGTTACGTCGTAAAAAAGACTCTGGAAGAAGACACGGTTAATAAAACAGATTTTACGCGCTCGACTGCGCCGACGCTTCTTCTTATAAACGAGTTGACGTGGAGTAGACTGGCTGTGTGACAAGCCGTGCATCAAAAGCAATTCGCATCAGCAATCAACGCCAATCACTCTTTGTCATCAGCAGGATGCGGCCTCCATTCGTCCTCTTCCTTTGATGCTAAAAGGCCAGCGCTTTGAGTGACAAGCTTGATTCTAGCAGCGTCATTATTTAGCAGATTTATATGGCGAGAACTTACTAATACGGATCAATGCTGATTTTAAAACTAGCATGGAGTTATCAACCTTAACAGTGTAATTTTGCTCGCGTTGAATATTAACAATCATGTTCGTCCTAAAGCCATGGTTTTAAAAGTGGATTAGAGGCGACACTTTGCAAGCCTAGTTGCACATAAATTCGCACACAGTGTCTCGAAAGCACACGGAATTAATAGAAGCTGTAAAGGTTGCAGAAGACACTATTGTTTTTGTATAGTTTAGCGACCGTGCGTAGCACAAAGACTCTATACAGTCCGGTTCCGTGCAAGAGAGCCGATGTCACCGGCATAGAACCGCTCCCCCTTCTTTAGACGTCTTTTACGACTCGCCCGGGGTGCTCTGGGCTGCAAGCCAATTCATTGTTTCCCGGCCTGCAGGGGGTGGCATGAAGGCAGAAGCGGTAGAAGACACGAAGCATGGCAAGATGCAAATCTTAAAACGTTGAAATCTTCATCACGCTGCTGCAAATAATGAATTGGTGCACACCAGTGTGGACACCAGTGCCCCGTAACGGTCGTCACCCCTCCCCTACCGCTGTAGACACAGCGGACGGTCCGCATCAAGCTAAAACCCCATAAATCGTCGCTTTACGCCCGCCGACCGCGGCGGCGCTAACGGACCGCGCTCGCCCTATCACGCAAAATCAATAGTCCCTGCAGGGTGTGCAGGCGTGTGGAGGGGTCGTTCTCATTATCTGCGCGGTGTCAGCGGCATGCGTTACAATTTACGGAACACTCGTCCCTACCGAGACAGGGCAAGGTCTTGGGAGAAAGGAAGATTGTGGCCTTATACAGCACGCACGTTGCACAGGTGTATGGAGAGGTCTATGACCGGGCAGTAACGAAAATCTCTAAAGTTTTATGTGGAAACGGCAAACGGAACCCATGAAAACTCCCAAGAGTGTTTCGGTATCCATTAAATAATAAAGTCTCCCCCTCAAAAGTCTTTCCCCTCACAGGTTTGTTTCGGATTTCTTCTGCCAATTTTCATAAAATGCAGTGAAACTTTCAGCGCAAGTACTGTACATGTAGCTGGCATCTTCTTGAAGATGTGCATACAATTTCATCTTTCTATAACAGTTAAATCTTTTCTTCTATTGCAACGTTTATTGCCAAATTTACAGCGCTTTACAGATGCCTCAATGTATGATAACAAAAATTAACACATATATCTAAAAGTTGGTTGCATTTAGACATAACCCTTCCTAGGACATATTCAAATTTAGCATCAATTGAATCATACGTTTCCCAAACAGACAGTTTTTAGTCCGACTGCGTATGGAGGAGACTTTTAAGGCAAAGGGGAAACTTTATTTCGTTACAAATTTCAACAGCTGTAACTTTGTTGTCCATTCTATGAATCTCAAAATTGCGTGAGCTAAGCAGCGAGCCACGATTTGTATTGCCACCAAATAGCATGCAAATCACTAGCTTTTATGCTAACACTCTTTCATTGCCACATAAAGGGACGAGGTTTTGAAGGGGGCCAAAATCGTGCGTGACACCGCATGGCAATCATCTGCAGCCTTTGTGAGAAACCCTTCCTGGCATAAGAATTACACCGTCATGGCTTACAAAAACGTCATGCTTGGACGATGTTACGCCTTCAAAAATCGTTGTCGAAGCACCGTTCATGACTGTTCGTATGACACTCTAAGGTTCAGATGCTCAATCTAAACTCTAGAGTTATTTTGTTTCATTTTGTCACAGAACAGAAATGACGTTACGATCCAATCAGATCCGCAAATTTGATCGCGGATATTGAAGTGAGTGAATGACTCCCTATTACCTGGCGAGTTACTTAGATAATGAATAGCTCAGATCAGTGGCGGCGGAACGATTTCATTTTAGGGGGGGGGGGGGGCAGACGGTACCAGAAACCATCTACCGTGCGGAACTCACGAGCGGGGGGGAGAGGGGTTTGCTGACAGAAATTTTTTCTCACCCAGTCATTTTCTTGGCGGGAACCACCATTCATTTCATTTAAACTTATAAAAAAAAAATTTTTTCTTCGGAAAGCATTTTAAGGGGGAGCGCTGCCACCACTACATTTTTAGGGGGGCATAGACCCCCTCTAGCACCATTAGCGCGCCGCCACTGGCTCAGACCATTCAAAAAATATTAGATTGAACAACTGGGCCTTACTTACTATTTCACGACAACTTTATGCCTCAAAAGCCATGAAAGTACAATGCCTGTAATTACGAAAGATTTGAACTCAAATTTTGTGCTGTTCGCAAGTGAACAGACTCTCAGTGTCTTCACATAATACATGAATAAACATGAATTTTTATATCCATAACCCATACAATCATAGTGCCCTGTAAACATAGAAAAGCTACTATGCTTAACGCACACGAAACTTATCATTAATAAGCCAACAAATCTGCAATTACAAATTGTAAGTCAACCGTCTATGCTTCATTTTGACTACGTTTCAAGTTTGTTCACTTTACAAAGATTCTTCTAAAAATACCTCCCGGATGATCTGAATAAGAGGAATATTTTCGCTACACCTCTAGCTGAGAGGCGGCCTGGGCCATGCTACGCTTAATCGAATCAGAAGACAGGCTATACGTTCCGCGGTGCGCCCGGGCGCGTCTGTCGTTTACGATCGACAGGGATTGCGCGATAATCGCGCTCGCTAGCGGGCGCAGTTGTCGTCGTCAAATTGTCAGTGATAGGAAAAGATAAAGCTTCCGTAAGCCTCTTACTGATACATTGCGAAAGGCTGCCAGCGAACCAGTGTGACCACATCATAATTTATAGAAGTACTAGATTTCAGCAGCCCTGATCCGTAATTGCGATGGCGATTGAAAATAGGCCTGAAATGATGAGATTTTGCTCAGTCATCCAGGTTCAACAGAAATTGACTCAGGTTTAGCAAGTAAAATGATTATAAGGTAATGATGCCTGGATTTTTCAACAAAAACGCGACAATAACTAATTTCTTCTCAGAGAGCAACTAACAAGCAGTGAAGGCAAAATAATACTATATACAAAGTACAAGCCTGTGTGAGCGGAGGCGAACTGTGACGTGGTAGGGTATGCGACAGGAGCGCTTCCCAGTACTAAATCGCTCAATTAAAACGGTAGTCAAGGGAGTTAATGCTAACGATGATCAACGAAGTCGGCTTCAAGCCGCGCCATTTTTTAACATGGCCGCTGAGCGTGAGAAACATTGAATAGCTTACAGAGTTGCGGTGTTTTGCTTACATTTGCAACGGAGGTTTATTACAACAAGAATATACAATATTTAACATATATTTCATGAGATATAAGCTAAACAATAGTACGAGATTGGGACACAAATGTTACGACATTGTACCCCACTAGCTAAGGCATTATATTAAAATCAAAAAAATGTAGCACAATATGTTCTACATAGTACTATAGCGTAATAACGTATTATGTGGACGAAAAGAATCAAAATCATGGTCACCCCCTGATACTTTCATTACACTTACTGAAGTGCTTCTAATTAAAGGCAGATGCCGCTGTACAGGATAACGAGACGCGACATAATTAGCGAGATCACGTGTACAAGCGAGGAACACTGGTTCGCATGTCGCTACGACGCTGACCTTTAATCACAATAATTGGATTGGGCACCATGTGGATGACTTTATGCTGAATTCTATAGAATCAAGCAGCTATAGAATACTACCGTGCAAGTCGCAGAATATGAAGCTCATGTAGTAGTATGTGTTTGAGAATTCCAAACAACGGAGCTGAGAATAATAGCTATCTTTGCCCGTAGAGACATATTGAGAAATTAATCTACCTAGTGCATGAGCGGGTAGTGTTACCGTGTTGATGACAGTACGGGCTGGTTTCTCCAACACGAATTTAATGGTGGTTCAGGATTTAACCCATCTTTTTGCATAGGCTAAATCCTGAACCATCATTAAATCTGTGCTGGAGAAACCACCAGTTATGTTTCAAGCCTCTGTAGAAGAGCTGATATCATACAAGACCTGATATCATACATTTACAAAACAATAATCATTAAGCAGAATATCGACCATAATCAATGAAACCTGCTTGCTCTTTCTTTTGTAGTGTAATGAGTGCAATATTTTTCACATTAAAATAATAAAGAAAACTAATATTTGGTGAATTCCCATCCTATTTCCAATTCCCATTCTCTCCATCGAGGGGATTCGTTATTGGAATAATCCCATCCCAAGCCCCAAGAGATAATCGGGGAGATATGAGACCTTCCATCTCCATGGGTTGCCGATTGTACCTTGTAGGAACCTCAGTCGAGCTGAAAAGAGGAAAGTGGCTGAAAAACTAAATTCCCTTCAAATAAATAAATGTTTTCAACAAGAGATACGTTCAATCAAAATTGCTTGTAAATCACGAATAACATAAGGAAGCTGATCCTAAATTTGTAAGGACACCCGGATCAATTTTAAATATCCCAGACACGTTCCATGACAATTACTCTGAAAATCACCAAATCAATGCTGTAAGATTAAAGTATGGTTAAATACATATAAAACTTAATAATAAAACAATGGCAATGACTTCGCAGCAATACCCTTTAACAATATAATGAAGTCGATTTTAGGAGTCAATGAAATTCAAACGGCCATTTTAAAAATAACACCCTTAATGGGTATAGTTCTTCTTTCAATAATCGACAACTATCGACATTCGGCTTGCAAATACAGGAAAATCTCCCGGGAGTTCCGGTGTCATAGTGCCACCGCATGACTGGTCACCGTTACTACTTCCTGCCTTCGTCAGTGAGCCACAAAGGTACTCTTCCTATTCTGATGTCTCGTTTTTCACGGCTTATCTATTCACGTGTCATACCATCGATTCATGGAATTATTGATTGTGTGCACGACTATTCACATCCTGGCTTAATACCTGGCAAATCCCGGCTTAACTTCGGTTCAACTTAATGTGTGGTTTCTACGCATAAAGTCATCAGCGAAAGCGATTGCTACGTCATGCGTCTTGGAACCATGAAATTGACATGGAAGCCTAAATGAGCAAGTAAACCTCAGCTGTTCAGAGGCTAAAGCTGCTATGCGTAGGCCTTTTGGAATTACTTTATCGCCTTGGCTCTTTTAGATTTTTCGTATTTGTCAGCTACTTCGTTGACATTATGTAATGGTAGCAACAACAACAACAATAACAAAAGATAATTGTTATAGTATAGAAGAGGCTGAATTTAATGCAAATTATATATATAGAGGATGCAATTTTGCGACTGCAACTTTGAGACTTTGGGACTACGACTTTGCGACTGCGTGACTGCGACTTTACTTAGCAAAGCACCCACTCCAGCCTCGACACGCAGCGAGCCTCGACGACTCTGTGTGGCATGGCGCTATTTTGAAACCTATTACATCTTTTTTTCACTATAATGCAGCAAAACAAATGAGGTATTAAGACACGGCATAAAAAAATTCTGTCAGCACCCCCCTCCTCCCTGGTGGCATATTAAGCGAAGGCGAAATGAGGCCCGCCTGGTAAAAAGGTTTGACACCACTGAAAGGTTTGAGGGTTGAAAATTTAGGTCAGTGGGTTAAATTTTCTCATCCCACCCCGTTGCTATCCCTACCAACTAGGCCTAAACTCCAGACGCTCTCCTAGATCCAGTGGAGAAAAAGAAGCGTGTCGCGCTTGACTGAGTCGGATAAGCTGCTGTCGTGCGCAGATATACGGCTTGACAATTTGGCGGCGCGCGCCGCGCATCACAAGCGGGCTGTGCGTCATCGGAGAATTACATTTACCACACAACGGATAAATGCTGAAAGTAGCCTAAGCTGATGGCTCCTGGGTTTTGTTAGGGGTTTTGTTAGGATTTGGGCTGCGTTAGGGTAAGCAAAAATTAGGGTCAGGGCTGCGTTAGGGTTAGGGCTAGGTTTAGGGTTAGAGTTTTTTAGGCCTACTTCTTCACTTTGGTCGACGTTTCCAGACGTTCTATTTATAGATCCTGCTCGTCTATAAATATCACACAAATTAGAAATTAGAACAATCCGAGCACGCAGGTTGTTTGTTGCAGGCTAACGCAAGTAGAGAAAAAGCCCTAGATCGATAGCCCCGGTGTGCCCACGGCTGCAAAACAAGAAATTGTGCTGGACACAGTGCACTGAGCGACGCACACAAAAAAAATTGTTTACAAAAAAAATTGTCCGCTGCAAGGTTAATGTCAAATGAAAAAAGATTCGTTTCTCCCATAGATAGCCAGGCCTTAATTGAAGCTTTCAAGCCCTTTTCAGCCCTGCAATAATCATCCAATAGGGATGCAGTTGAAAAGTTGAAGGTGAAGTTGAAGTTCAATAAATTCGCGTTTTGGAACCAAAACTGCAACTCCATATATAGCTTATCACAAGATGAAACTCCACATATGTCTAAAACGACTTTTAATAAAGTACATTTCCAATACCCGGAAGTTAAAATCCCACACTCAAAACACCACAAATTATATTTGTATAATTCCCCAAATTGGTTTTCAAAAATCCACCTATAGATTAAATCATGCTTCAGGCCTTCCTACACAGGCGACCGTCACTCAGCTAAGGAACGAAGCACGCTAACCGGCTTTCACTTTCAGTCGTGACCTAGTTTGTAGTCGCCTGATCGAGGCGAGCGCCTTCTCCCAGACCCTCAAGAACTCCATGCATCATTTAATCGAAAACAAAACTGTTTCAATGCACATCGTATAATGCCGGCGTAGGTTACATTTGAAGACCGGGAAGCTTAAATTGTAAATCTACTACGAATTCGTATTTCAAAAAAGATCACTAGTAGCAATGCGTTAAGTTATATCAGGGTTAAATAGATTAGGTTTAGGGTACCGGTTAGCGTTAGTTAGGATTAAGTAAACTAGGTTCAGATTGGATTAAGTAATGGTTAAACAAACACGGCATGAATACCAAACATGCGACAGGGAATAATACGCGATGGTGAATTAAAATACCCTCCCTTGCGCTTCCACGTTTAACCATGCCCTTAATAAATCTAAGGTTAATAGATTTACACATAATTAAAACAAACTATCGTTCAAGTGTTCGCCCGGCAAGAGTTGCAATGCCTGTGTAAGTATGTATAAATATTATCAGTATGTAAGTATGTATACATAATATGCATACATATTAGCAGTATGTAAGTATGTATACATAATATGCATACATAT
>JAQIWG010004330.1:0-16221 GCA_034695025.1 Chamaedrilus cognettii | reverse complement strand
CTGGGGCACGAGAGAGGTTCAAATATGGTCGACTGATCGGCGATCTGTCGCCGAATTCGCCCCCTTGCGCCGCTAGTACACACAGTAGCATTATGGTTAGCATCCTTTAGAAAGTAAACAAAGGGCCAGAAATCCAAGTTGTTAAAAGTGGGTTTAAAGTCTACAAAATCACCCCAAAAATTTTCCCAGTCTAGTAAAACCCCTAATAAAACGTTTAGGCAGGTTAGAAAGATTAGATTTACGAGAAATTAGGAGGATTTTCAAGATAAATTTATTAGCAAATATAGAGAATTTAAAAAACCGTCCGTTTCCGTTTAGTCTGCTTCACTTCCTTCTGAGTAGGTGATCTTGTCGGTTTGGGGCCGGTAGCATTGGGTCCCCTGTTGTTGGTCCACGACGTGCGTGGAGGTTTTCCATGCTCCTCAGTGAAAAGGGGGACCTCTGTCGGATTGCTCCGATTGGTTCGAAAATCGGCCAGTCGGGTTTTCCAAAGTCAGAAAAGGAAGGTGAAGGAAATCTCCCTCCCCGAATAAACTAATGTCCCTGGTGGACCACCAGAATTGATGAGCAGCCTCTTCTTGGGCTGCCGCTTCTTTTTCGGGGTTACCACCACGTTAGGGAGGGGTTTGAAAACGGCTTCGTCGTCAGATGACGATAGGTCGTATAAATGGCACGTTACTAAGTAAGAAATGTATGCCTTAGTTCCCCTCTTCTTTTTTGACATGTATTATTTTTCATCGTCAGTGTTTTTGTCGTATTTCCTTACCGCAAGCGCTCGCTTGAAACGGTTTCCTGCCTATCTCTTTAGTATTCTTTTGGGATCCTCTAGATTGAAAAGTTGCCAAAGTTCCTCCAAAGTATCGGTGGGGTCGTTGTCCGGATCGTTCCAGTCCCACATGGGTTAGCGTCGCACATTGTTTTCGGAACAAATTTTCAGCCGTCAGTAATGACGCTTGTTGAATTAATTGAATAAGATCGCCGTAGTATCGTTGAAAGCATTCATTAAGTTATTTCTCCACCATCTTATATTAGAGTATTGACTTCTTTATATTATTCTTTTCCTTTTGTTACTTGGTTCGATTATTGAATTCGATTATATTTTTCTATTGAGTTTGCTTTTAGAATGGAGGACTAGCTACACTTTTATAGAGACGACAACGCTTTCTTGAGAGTACAGTATTGTTATTATTTATTCGTTATGATGACATCTAAAACTCCAGCTCGCTCTCTTCTTCGATTCAGTCCTTTGGCCGTCGGCCGCTAGCTATGTCGTAAGTAGCTAGGTAGATTTGCAGATGTTATCGATCGATCCTGCATCCAGTTTCCCTCGGTTTACATACCTTTAGCAAGCCAAGCTGCAGGCTCAACTGACTCGACGTAGAGAATCCGATAAAACCTCCGATAACAATCAAACAGCCAAATGGTTCAATTACACATACAATCAGATAAAGCTCCGTTTACTCCAATCACTCCGATCACTCAGATCACTCTGATACAACCACCGATAACATATCTCTTGATCAGCGGTCTTTCATCTACATCTGGTTTCTATCAATGTCTGTTTGGTTCAGACTCCGATCACTCCGATCACTCCGATCACTCCGATCACTTCTATCACTTTGATATAACCACCGATAACATAACCCTTGATCAGCGGCCTTTCATCTACATCTGGTTTCTATCAATGCTTGTTTGGCTCAGACTCTTCGACTAAACTAACTGCATAACATTACTGCTTCATCCCTATACTACATATAGTTGCTTTTCAAAATTATTCATATTGGAGGGTCGGATTTGCCGGGGGAGTGTTTGGGGAGGGGGGGGGTTAACCCCCTAATAAAATCGCAACCCCCCTCGGCAACTGTGCAAAAAAGCTCACGAGGATCGGGGGATTCGAATCCCCCCAATGATATCTCAATGTCCCTCGAATCCCCCCTTATCAAAGATGAGACATAAAAAGTTTTTTTTTAAAAGTTTGTATGTAGCAGGATGACTACAGTCCGGTTCCGTGCAAGAGAGCCGGCACAGAACTACTCCCCCCTCCTTAATCGCCATTTACAACTCGCCCGGGAGCTCTGGGCTGCAAGTCAATTCTTTGTTCCACAGCCTGCAGGGGTTGACATAAGTAGGCCTACATAAGTAAGTAGGTACATCTAATTAGTAACTTGATGACTCAAGGTAACGAGGGTCGATGTTGATGAATATTATTAAATTTTGGTTGCATGAGGGCTACCTGATCCCCCCTGACCTGACCCGACCTGGCTATAAAGCAAATTCGTTAGCACCCCCGCCCCCTCCGTCCATGAAGTCAAAAGTGCTTAATGATACCCTATGATTTAGACAAATCCAACGACATAATTGCATCTATCGTTTTTGTATTTTTAATTATTACAAATTAAGTATTAATTATATTTAGATGAGCCCTCTCATAAATAAAACTACAATGACGTCCAGTAAGATATTGTTTCGTATGAAATCGCAATGATGTACAAGTACAGGCATGAGTAGACTTCATCTTCATTCTTCCAAACTAGTCTCCACGTAATCTGCATTCCTTTGGAATTTAGTCTAATTCAATAATAATTTTATCAACCTTTCATTCTTCTGGTGATTTAATTGAATCATCATCGATTCTGGGATTTTGCTTATCGTGGCTTACAATACTCCTTTATTTATCAATAGAAAGCGCATCCGGCGCGCTCATTGCGCGCCATGGTGCGGTGCGCGCACGCTTGTCTTGTTAGTAATATATCTATTACAGTACAATAAAACTGCACTTATCACCATTGCACGTTCGAGTCTTATTGATGTACGCTCTAGCTAGGCAGTTAGCATATTAGACAAATAAAATCAGCTATGTTCCCCTTCCAATAGCGATCGTGGCAGTGCACCCGACTCACTGCGCTTTGCAAAGCTCGAGATATTTTTGCTACCATTAAACAGCAAACAGCCTCTACAAACCCAATCAAGTCCTGTAACTATTTCTAATATGTAACCGAGTGCACCGTCTGCACGTCTGTACTTGAATTGCTTACCCACTAGCATTGCTTGACAGTTAATCAAATTTAAAGGCACTAACTTTCTGTGAGAGACGCGGGAGATCGCGTCTCTCACTGCAATTATGCATACCTATACTAAAGATCAGGGATGCTTTATACATTGAACGGGATGTCAAGTATAAAGAATAAATAGTAAAATCCATTAAATCTTCGTTAACCCATTCTACTGAATTCTATTCTTCTGAACACATCGACCACACAGGTTGGGCCGGTACTCTCATCTGCATTTGGTAAAATCATGAAATCCGAGAAGGAATTATTCAGTATTACCTAGGCTTACATGAGCTACAAAAGGCATCATGCATAAAATTACACTAGCTACAAAAGGCATCAGGCACAAATGCAACAACCCCCGGGCTCAAATATGAAAAATTTATCCTTGCTAAAAATAGAAATAAATCATAGATTACAATTTGAATGCACTCTAAAAGAGTCATTATAATACAATTTAAACAAAAGGTTTGTTTGTCTTTCTATCGCATAGAAACAGCAGTCACATAAAACATAAACAAATTACAAAGTTTACAAAATCTTCTTAGTAGCTCTCAAATAATGTTCTATAAGAATTACAATGCTGCAAAATTGCAACTACTATAGAACATAAAATTTAATGACATTAAATTTCATTTATCAAACTAATTAAAAAATTAAATTAAAACATAACTCGTAATTTCTGAAAATAATAACATGAAATCACAGACGGTTAGGAAACTCTTTATATAGAAGTGTGCATACTGATTAAAACCGAGGTCAAAAGCTAAAAATTGATAATGAACATGATGATAATGTTATCATCATAATCATCATCATTTCCATTTTTCCCATCAATTTTTCCATGCAAGCACAGGTGAGGTGCCCTGGCCCCACGAAGGAACTTTGGGAGTATGATGAGCCTTCAAGGGGGGTGCAGCGATTAAGTCGACACTTAACCAATTAAGAAGATCATGACATCAGTCCAGAGTCTGCCCCATCATTCGGCAAAACGGAGCATCAAACAAACTCTGGCTGCACCTCTCCAGTTCCGGCCTTTCCTAACCGCCAACCGCCCGTCTTAGCACCCCCCGACTAGCGCATCGTCTCGAAGACAGTGGGGCAAACCAGGAGCACAAGGTTATGCTTTGTTCCATCCGTGGCCTGTGGGAACATATTTTACGGTCCGGATGCCCTTCCTGCCATCCAACCTGCCCAGTGGTGGTAGCAGGGGCAGGGCTCTGAACACAGTTTAACATCGTGTCCGGGTCGAAGTTGATCGATGAAGTTGATCGGTAAATATATAATTTAATATCATATGACAAAATTATAACATCATACTTAATAGATCAAATGTGCAATTACCTTTAAAATACTTTTGATTCCAAATT
Source organism: Chamaedrilus cognettii (assembly GCA_034695025.1). Classification (NCBI taxonomy): domain Eukaryota; kingdom Metazoa; phylum Annelida; class Clitellata; order Enchytraeida; family Enchytraeidae; genus Chamaedrilus; species Chamaedrilus cognettii. The sequence continues at coordinate 11,801 of JAQIWG010004330.1, read as the reverse complement.
CTCTTTCCCGTGAATAATGACGTATGTCTTTTGGAATAAAAACTGAACTACAATATACCAAATAAATATTAATGTTTTGATATGAATATTGGATGTTAAAAAAATTGCCTTGAAAACCGATGCAGTATAATGCTGTTTAAACATATTTTTAGAAATGTAAACATAAACACAAATTTCCACCATAACCGTCGTATGGTGAGATGGTAATTTCAGGCTTACACAGCATACCATACGTGACTTTAGTCGCAATATGACATGCAATCAGCTGCACACTTGATGTGGACGCTTGGGCATTCAAACATTAATTACCTTATACCAGTTACCAGCAACTACCCAACAAGAACAAACTTCTACTTTAAATAATATTTAGCAAGTTAGCAACCTGAAAGTATGAATTGTGTAGCAAAATCCTGTACCAAAATATTTTTGCTCATTACGTTAGCAAACTTATTGCCGCGCGCCACACCTACCTTCGCATCCTTATGCGGCCAACAACCTCGCAAACCTTGGTCCGCCGTAGACAATCTCCTTTGGTGCAAACCTCCCTCTAATCTCCCTAACTCAATCTCTGCTGCTTTACTTGTCTCTGCTTTCTGCAATCTTCTTTTAAAGTGACAAATCTTTACGTTCAATTCACATCACTTACCCCAGCTTTATTTCTAGACATCAATCCTTCTCCTCCCTTGGCCCCTCCTCCCTTCTCAAATTTTATACCGGCCACTATACTCGAACTCTGCAATGTAATTCTATCTTCCACAAACTCTAGATCTAATCTGTGAACTCTTGACCTCATACCCACGAAACGTCTCAAATCTTGCATTAATTCGCTGCTTCTTTCAGTCACTACTATCATAAATCTCTCGCTCAGTGAGAGAACATTCCCGCTTTCTATAACACGTCGTAAAACCTCTATCTAAAAAATTTATCTCCCCCGCGAGCACCTTGCCAGCTATACAGTAGACCCATATCTAATCAAAATTTCATTTCTAAAATACTGAAACGTGTTATCTACACACGTCTCATTCTCATCTACAATCATTGCCATCTATCTCACCATTTCAATCGACGTATAAGAAATTTCACTCGACTGAAACAGCCCTGCCCTGCATTCAAAATGATCTTCTTCCTGAAATAGACCAATGTCAAATGTAAATTAACTACCCTCCTCCTCGATCTTTCAGCAGCCCTTGACATTATTGACCACAGTATCCTTCTCGCTAGACTCTCTTCTGTTTTTAGTACATCTGGACCCGCCCTGCATCTTCTTACTTCCTACCTCGCTAGCAGATCACAATCTGTTTCTCTCGACTCCCATTCCAGCACTCCTGCATCTACAAAAATTGGCGTACTACAAGGCTGAGTTCTAGGACCTCTCCTTTCTGCCTTTACACTACTCCTGATACTCATTTGCTAAGTTTCACTCATCTCTCGTAACACTTGTACGCTAATGGCACTATTGCAGAGCGGGGTTCGAATGCGCTGCTGCAATCTTTATTAGTTGCTACTGAGACTTAGTCCTAACTCTGACTAGGCCTAGAGTGCATGAATATCACCAAGAGTCAAACACGCAATGAACAAAGTATAGGTTTATGAATAACGACAATGCTAACAGGCCAAACACGCCCACGATGTAGGGTGAAGTCAGCGCCTAAACAGGGTTGACGCTGAACTCTGGTAGTTCTGGCCTAAGTTGCCCAGTTCTGGCCGAAGGTGCCTAGCTAGCTCACTGCGCCTTCAGCTTATATAGCTGACTCCAACAAGGGGGCGAGCGCCTCCCCCAGCATCCAACCACCTCACTTTGATTAACCAATTATTGCTGAGCGGCCTCGGTGTGCGAGACCACCACTGTGACAATGCCCGCAATCAGCGCATGTGCCGCCTAGGCGATGAACACCATATCGTCTGCAATTAAAGCTCACGCCGCCTCGGCTATAAGCACTTGCGTCGCCTAGGCGATGAGCGTCACATCGTCTAATGTTGTTGTCCCGCCCGATGATAATTGCACTTATTATAAGTTGAGTGTGGGCCACCCTGTACCTGCGCTGACGACGCACTGATAATTGATACCGTGCTCCAACGCGATATCAAGAGATGAGATACCCACTCAGCGCCATCGCCAAATAATATCGATTATAAGTCGAGCACCCATGCCCATATTGCAATTATCAAGTGCGGCACCTCTCCGGCATAGGTTGCCCACCTCCGATACCCACTCAGCGCCATCGCCAAATGAAATCGATTATAAGTCGAGCACCCACGCCCAGATTGCAATTATTAAGAGCGGCACCTCTCCGGCATAGGTTTCCCACCTCCACAGTGGGAGTCGAGGAACGCTGAACTCAATGACCTGTAGCATCAAGCCACAGTCACGGTCCGGTGACTGGAGCCCACAGAGGCACATGCCGCAGGTCGCTGCAACAGCATCTAGTTCTATATTTCTTTCAGAAGCTCTGATGCTCCACATAGAATTGCCACCTTTCATCTGCCCTTGCTTCCGTTAACGCATGGCCTACCTCAAACCGCCTTTCTGTTAATCCTGCTAAAACTGAATATCTAATCATTGGCACTCCAAAACACACTGCAGCTTCTATTTTTTTGTGAAGCCCAACTAATTTTCACTGACGCCACTTGTAACCTAGGTTTTATCTTTGACAAGGATCCACCTGTAAGTAACACATTTCGTCTGTTTGTAAAACATCCTATTATATAATAACTCAGCTACGCCAAGTACGTTCATTGCATGATACAAATTTTGCCATCGTGCTAGCCAACTCTCTAACTTCTTAAAAATTAGACTACTACAATTCTCTATATTATGATCTCCTTGCCTTGGCACGGGACGTTGTTTCCTCTGTTAGACGACACCTCCATAATAGTCCCACTATCAAAAAACTGCAACATTGGCTACCTATTCGACAACGCATCTGCTCAAAATTGCTTACACATTGTGTGCTACAGTAACTCATCAAACAATTCAAAATCACCAACCATCATACCCATCCGACCACATTACTACTTACATTCCTTTTAGAAACTTAAGATCCCTTGATCTTGAAACGTACATCATTCGTTTGACCAACGGTTGACGCTCATTTTCTTTCTGCTTCACCTACCATTTGAAGCTCACTTCCTCTCCCACTCCAAACCTTCCCCTCTCTGCCATTGTTTCTCTCCTGTGTAAAGACACATCTTTTTCAAACATAGATCTTTCTACTTTCGTGACAGATACACGGAGGAATGGACCTGGCTGTTCGACATTTTCTTTCATCCCTTTGACTTAGGTTTTCACAAATTACAATTGATGCTTGCCTATAGCGAAGAGAGGTATCGATACCCAATGACGTCTCTCGACGCCGAAACGGACTCTAAACTCATCTATCGATTATTACATAAAAGATGCTAGAACGCAGTGCACTCACAACAAATATCAAAAGCGATGTCAATTCAGTGACATGCATGAGAGAGTTCAGTTTAGCCTTGATGAAATCGGCATAGCGTTACGCCTCTTTCTTATAAAACAAGTGTCATCCTGCATCTAAGCCTTCGAGAAAAAGAAGTAGGCTACAAGACCGGCAACATACACAATTTTTGATCGACGACGACACTTTTCTCCCTTTGTTACTTTGTTCACTGTTCAGACTTAACACTCATTATCCATATCTGCAACGAACAAACGGGGGGGTGGGGGGGAGGAGAGTAGGGAGGGGTCATGTCTAAATCTTACTAAATTGTCATCCGACTTCACGGGGGAGGTTCAATATTTCACTTACGCTGTAACAAGTCATAGTGCAAGACTACTTCATGAGATAAGCAAACAAATCGAAATGTTTCGTTGGTTGAAAATATACAGAGAAGTCGACAAAAGTAGGATTTCTTGCACAGGCAACCGCTGCATCACCAGACACTAAAGATCACATAGGCCCACACAACGTTCGTTGATTAGAGTGCGTAATGTTATGCCTGCCAATTTCAAATTTGGCATACAATTTTAAAAGACCTTGTTCTATGCGTATTATGCCTTCTATACTTTACCCTGTGCATGCATAAAAAATTCTATGTTTTAACTGACTACAATATGCCATGCGTGTGAAAGGGTGTGAAAAGATTCATGAGTTATAAAAAGTCCAATAAAACTTGATTGAGCCCCATCAATTTTTGTCGAAGTTAACAGATAAATTAAAGAGAACAAGGACCTGTCAGATTCGCCAGTGTAAAAGACAAATCATTCCATTTCTAATTTCCGTATAAACCTACAACTGCAAAAAATAATAACGGCTGTTCAATACGGTACTTTAAATAAATTAATGATTAAAATACATACTAAATAAGGTTGCAGACAGTATTCTATGCTGGCAAAGCGGCAATCACCTCAGCAGTGATTACATATGCATAATCTTTTTTATTTAAATGTACCTTATTCAAAACATAATCATTTTAATGCAATTTTTTATGCCGATGACATTCTGTTAATGTCTATTTCACTGACTGATGTACAAAAGATGATTGATCTTTGTCTAAGAGAATTTCACAGTATTGATGTAAAGATTAATGTTTCTAAATCGATTTGTTTGCGAGTAGGTAATAGGCATAACACTATTGTTTCTAACATTGTGATCAAGTGTCGCTAGCCGGTAACCCCGTGCCAGATAATAATTTATTTGGTTGGCGTCAGGAAGGGTATCCAACCGTAAAAACCCAGCTCCAGCAGTCCTGATCAGGGCGGGCGAAAGCGTGCAAACCTGTATGAAAACATGGACATTAACAGACTACACAACAAAAAGGAGATTAGTTTTTTTTAGTATTGTGATGGAACGATGGTGATGGCAGTGATTGTGATGGCCAGTGTATGGAGTGGAAATCTGAATTACGTAACCTGGGAGTTTCCTCGTTTCGGCAAAAAACTTCTAATGTAATATGCAACAAGCTATGCAAAAATACTTTGGTGCCTTGAACGACATTTTTTCTAAATTGGTACTAAGGCCTCTCCTGCGATTATTTTGTCATTAATTTATTTATTTTGTTTACCAATATTGCTATTTGCCACAGAATCAATGAAAATAAGCACACGGACGTATAATTTGAATTTGCATATACTGCTGCCTTTGGTAAAATATTCTTAGCATTTGAAAAAACTATTGTTCGTCAATGTCGATTTTATTGTGGCATTTTTTCAACTGATTACACGATTGATATAAAAAAAAATTAATTTCCTGTCTGGTTCAGCATTGTCTAAGAATCTGCACATCGAACTTTCATACATCAAATTTGGACAAGCTGAACTTCAAGATTTAATAGTTAAGTATAAATTGCCCTCCGCTTTGAATTTTGGTTTGTCAATTGCAAGATGGCTTTGTAGAGACACTTCCAAAACAATATTTAGTATTGATTTGTTCTGTTTGACTCCTAACTACCGACCTCCCATATCTAGTCGTGGACGCTTAGCGCAAGCCTATGCAACCTACATGTACCAAATCTAGTCGGCGGCTTGCTGCGCAACATGTTGCGATCTACCAAATATAGTCTAATACACATCACTCAAGTCAACGGTCTGGCTTGTAGTTGGATGAAAACCAATCGCTTAGCTTACAATTACAATTCTATTTGTCAGATGTTAATGCATCTACTGGACTTCCATCTTATTTTTAGCTTCAGTATTGGCTGCTCTGTAGTCTAGAGAACTTTATTTCGCATTTGGTCTTGTTGCTAAAAACCTTTCTGTATATCTGCTTTTCATCTGATTTGCATAATTTTGTAGCAAAATGTCTGACATTGAATTGCACAACTTTCATACATTCAGTTTGAAATCTGAGAAACTTCACCGCTCATATTTATTAAAAAACGTTTTGGAAGCTGGTTTCAAGTTTGGGGCTACCCCCTCACATTTTTTTCTCTTTCAATTAAATCAAGACAGCTTCATAAAAACTGTTTTAAATGATATTGTTAAATTGCCATGGCTTCGATTGCTTCATATCTCTTCCATAGCTTGATCTGCTGTGCTTTGTCTGTATTCTTAATTCTATTGTGTACGTTCGCGCTATCATTTGGGTCAAATAAAGTTCTACATTATAATGACAATATCAAAATTTTCCATTTTGAGCAATCAGCAGCTCATGAAATGAAGAAGACACGTATCATTCATATTATGAGCGCGTCCATAAATAACCTGAAAAACCAATCACGGAATGAGGAAAAAGCAAAGGATATCATTTAGGCTACATTTTCATACATAAAGTAATGACGCTCAAAATTGAGCTACAGGGACACAGTCATTGTTAATGCTCATACATGCTAAGCATTTGAAGAAAATCCAGAAGGGAAAAGTCACTTACTTTCAGCTCTGCCTCTAAGCTTCGTGCAAATGAATGACAATTTCATAAAGGTTCTAACATACTTACTTATACAAACTTATATAAACACCAACCTTGCAACCTTTGCATTTGATCGTGAAAAGTCCTTTGCTTCCAGCTCTGCCTTTAGCTCCATAAGATCAGCTTTGAGCTCAGCCTCCAACTGTTTCACTTTGTCAGATGGACGATATGCAAAGTCGTCCATGTTGCTTCTTGCTGCAGTGATTCAATCTGAATAATATATAATTATCTAAGCATACTATCGTTAAATATACCATTTAAATTAATTGTTATTAATTAACAGGCTATTTAAATAAATTTAAAGAGTATCTCGCTAAATCGTAGCACAGAGAAGAATAGTAGATTCTTCAGCGCAGATGGTCAGTTGAGCTCACTATTCCCTGTGAGCGTGGGAGTGCACCAGAGATGCGTCTTGGCTCCCGACTTGTTCAACACGGGTATGGACTGGGCGCTGGGACGCACGGTGGGCGTCCCCGTGAGTATGAATCGTGTTGCGATAGGAACAAGATCCTTCACAGGCTTCGACTTTGCAGACCATGTTGCACTGCTCGCCAAACTAATGTCCATTCTGCAATCCAACCTCGAGATCTTTGCTCAGAAGGCTGCCCGGATGAGCCTGCAGGTCAACTGGGCAAAGACCAAAATTCAGTCCTTTAGTGACTTCCTCCCACTAACGAACGAACTCGTAATCGAGGGCCAGATAGTTGAATAAGTTAATAGCTTCGTGTATCTAGGCTCCTTGATTAATAGCTCATGTCGCAGCTCACCCGAGATCATCAGAAAAGTCGGCATTGCGAGACAAACGTTCAGGGACCTGGAGAAAGGGGTCTGGCGCTCCAAGCTGTCGCGTGCCACGAAGCTGCGAATCTACAACATTTCAGTGATTACTGGGTTGCTCTATGCAACCAAGACCTAAACCCTGACTGCCGGCGACACTGATCGCCTCAACACCGTCGACAGCCAGTGCCTCCGGAGAATTTTGGGCATTTGCTGGCAGAACTTTGGCAGACGAATCGGCCAAAAAAGTCCGTCAGAACCCCCCCAACCCCCGCCCATAAGGTCTATCTGAGAGGAAAACTGTGACAATCGAGGTGAACTATGGTCGCATATCCAAAGAAATTGTCGCGTTCCCGTGGCGTTCCCAATTAAAAATTCCTGCAGCCGCCCCTGGTCAAGGTGGTGAAGGAGAGATGAAAGGAATGCATGAAAAAGCTTTTGAATGTTAAAAATAAATGGGATGAAAATGTTACTGCTGGCATTATTGATAGGCCACCGGATAGAATTGAAGAAACTGAGGTTGCAGAAGCAATTAAACCATCTAAATCAGGAAAAGCAATGACTAAGGTAGTGGGAGACCCGGATGGTAAGTAGTTGATAAAAAAATGTAAGGAAGTCGTACAAAGTGGTAGGATCTCAGAAGACTGGAAGTTCAGCTCTCTCATTCTAATATATAAAGGAAAGGGTGAGGCGATGAAATGTGGTCGCTATAAGGCCATTAAACTGCTGGAACAAGGTATGAAAAAACTGGAGCGAGTCCTAGAGAAAGATTGAGAAAACACATAAGAGATTAGAGATTGAGAACAGATTCTATTGATAAAATGCAGTTTGGATTTATGCCTGAAAAGGGAACAGTTGATTGAATTTTCTCAGTGAGACAGATGAAAGAAAAACACAAAACTAAATGAGTAAAGTTATACTAAGCCTTTGCAGATATGGAAAAGGCTTTTGACAGAATGCCAATAGAGGTTTTATGGTGGCCGTTAAGGTTATGGGTTCAATGGCTAGTTAGAGCAGTCATGTCAATGTATACTGATGCAAAGATATCTGTGAAACCAGAAGATGGGTCAAGTGATAGGTTTGAGGTGAAGATCGGACTTCATCAAGGCTCGGTGGTGAGCCCGCTGTTGTTCGTGTCTGTGATGGAAGGGATTACCCGTGAGTGATACAAGATCTGGGTAATCATGAGAGTCGCTGTATACGAATGAAATATGGCTCAATGCAAAGAGTTCAGAAGAAGAATTGAAGGATAAGATTTGTAGGTGAAAAGAGTGTATGAAAGCAAAGGGCATGAGGATGAATGTGAAAAAAATAAAAGTAATGGTAAGTGGATGCATGAATGCAACAGTGAATAAAAAAAAAATATCCTTGTGGAGTTTGTGGACAAGGTATTCGTGAAAACCCTATTAAACGCACAAAATGTCTTTCTTGGAAACAAAAGAGATGCAGTGGAGTAAAAGCCAGTTTGGTGAGTTTGAAGATGGCGTTTGTGTGCAAAACATGTCAAGTTAGGTAGTGGATTCGATGGGTGCCAAAAAAGTAAAAGGCACACACTCACGTTTTGTGGCCGCATTCATCGCTTATGCAGGGGTAGGCCATTTGCAACCATCGACACCTGCCCTACACTTTATCCTATCCGTCGCATCCTCACGTCTCAATTTTCTGGCGTTCATCTGTCAAATTTTTCCACGTCGTTTCCGGTCTCCCTACATATCTTTTCCCAGCTACTTCGTAATCCATACATTTCTGCACCCAATTCCTTTGGGTGCGGAAATTTATGGTTTTTTCCCGGTTTCTTTGTTAAAACATGTCCCAGCCATCTCAGTCCGTTTCTTCTTATCACCTCTCCCACTGCCTAAAAACCCCGTTCCATCTCTCAGATCGGCACTATACTTTCTCTCTTTCAATGACACTGCACTCATCCACCTCACCATTCTCATCCCTGTCCGCTCAAATCGGGCCTCTTGATCAACCTTCATTGCCCATGTCTCACTACCATATATCACTGCGCTTCTCACACAGTACACACGCTTCATATACCCTTCATTTCTGTTTTAGCAATATATTCTTTCCAGCTAAGATTGGTGAGTGCTCTCGGAACTTTCCCCATGTGCATCTTGTCCACATCACCGAGGCAGATTCTACACCTTAATTGGCCACAGATGTGTCCAACAAAGACGTTTTGTGCATGTGATAGAATTTGCGCAAACACCCATTCCACAGACTCCACAGGGCCATTCCACATTTCTCCACCGTTCCCACTCCGCATCAAATTATCATAACTTTAGCCTTTTCCACATTTACTCTCATCCTTTTTGTCTCTGCACGCTCGATCCATCTACAAATGTTATACTTCAATTCTTCCTCGCTCTTTGCAATCAAAACTAAATCATCCATATCTAGTAGCTCCCATAGCAACCAAGATCTTGTCTCATGGGTAATCACTTTCATCAGAGCCTTAAACAACAGCGGGCTCAACACGGATCCCTGAAGTAGTCCAACCTTCACCTCAAATCTATCACTGTGTCCATCATGTGTTATCACGGATGTCCTTGCGTCAATTTACATTGCCACCACTGCCCTGACTAGCCGCTCCTCAACTCCCAACTTTCTCAGTGCCCACCTTACAACTTCTCTTGGGAACATCAAACGCTTACTCCAGATCCACAAACGCGTAATATAACTTCACTGATTTAGCTTTAAACTTTTCTTCCACCTGCCTAACTACAAAATCCCAGCAACTCTTCCCATATCAGGCATAAATCCAAACTGCATATCATCAATACTGATTTGTTATCTTAATCTTTTCTCAAGCACTCGCTCTAGAATCTTCGTACCATGTTCCAGCAGTTTTATGGCTCTATAGCAACCACACTGCATCGCATCACCCTTCCCTTATAGATACGAGCTAGAGAGCTGAATTTCCAGTCCTCTGGGATCCTACCATTTCGTACGACTTCATAGCTAATTTTTGTCACCCACTTTATGTCCTGGTCCTCCGCTGGAGGAACGCTAACGCGCAAGTGGCGAGTAACTATTGCGAGTGGTAAAAGTGACTATTGCGAGTGGCGAGTGGCGAGTATGTCTGCGAGTGGCCAGTGGCGAGTATGTCTGCAAGTGGCCAGTGGCGAGTATGTCCGCGAGTGGCGATTGGCAAGTAGACGTACTCGCCACTCGCAGACATACTGGGGGATATCAGTGGGAGGTATCAGCGGCCTCGTCGCCCACCCTGCAAGTACCTATAGAGGGAAACCAATGATACCGCAAGAGAAGGAAAATTCGGATTTAAAACCCTTGGGGAACGTAACGGAAAACCACCCCAAGTAGTTTTTTCCTTGAACACGGTGTCACAACTAATAAAGAGAAAGCTAACGACGTCAACGGGGCCACCAGTCAACTGAGTCAGCGCCGGTGGCGTCGCGTCCGGCACGGGGGACAACAAGGACCCCCGGACCGTCATACAGCGAAATCCTTGCAATGCCATAAGAATAGGCACACGGAACGTACGAACCATGCTAAAGAGGGGACAGCTAGAGAATGTGAAGCATGAAATGGAGGGGAGTGGCATAAACGTATTGGGTCTGTGTGAGGTCAGGTGGAAGGAGGAGGGGAAGTTTAATAGCGATGGTTATAGAGTGTACTATGCTGGCGGGGAAGAAAGTCAGAGAGGAGTAGCCATCGTTTTGGACAAGAAAACAGCAAAGTGTGTCACAGAAGTGGTACGATATAGCGACAGAATGATGATGATAAGAATACAGGTTATACCGGTTAACATGATACTAATACAAGTCTATATGCCAACCTCAGCTCATAGTGATGAAGAGGTGGACACCACCTCTTCACCGAAAGTGTATAAGAAACGTCGCAGTAATAGCAAGGGAAGAATGTACTACACAACACTATCTCTTGGTCCGTGATATCGACTTGGTGCAAGAAAGAAGCAAGTGGGAGGCTATCAGTTGAAAGACATTCGATTTGCAGAGAATCAAGGAATGGTTGCGAACACTGAAAAAGGGTTGCAATTGATTCCGGATAAATCAAATGATGTAGCAAAAACATATAACTTAAAGATAAACGTGAAGAAAACTAAGGTCATAAAAATATATTAAAAAATGGAGGAGCTATACTACTATGCTATATAGGGCCTACTGTCATAGAAGGAAAGGAAGTTGAGCAAGTTTGCATATCTGGGAGCTTGGATTACGAAGGATGGGAGGTGTGACGTAGAAATCAGGGCAAGGACAAGAATGGTAAGGGATGCTGTTACCAAGCGAAGGGAGCTGTTGACTAGAGGGCTGAGCAGGAAAGTTAAAAAAGAGAATTGTGAAGGCAGTGGTTTGGTCTGTGGCGTTATACTGCACTGAAACTTGGACACTCAAAAAGGAGAACATCAGAAGAATAGAAGCATTTAAAATGTGGGGATTGAGAAGAATGGGGAAGATTAGTTGGACAGACAACGAATGAGGAGGTATTGAGGAGAGTGGGGAAAACAAGGACTATGATCAAAATGATAGTCAGAGGAAAAAAAAACTGGAATAGACATGTAATGAGAGGAGAGGGTTGAGAGAGGTGATGAGGGTTGTTGAGAGAGGTGATGAAGGGAAGAATGGAGGGTAAGAGAGGACCGGGAGGGCCATATATCGGAATGATAGACGA
>JAQIWG010004329.1:0-16224 GCA_034695025.1 Chamaedrilus cognettii | reverse complement strand
AGCATTCTTTTTGTTAAGGTCACAGTGACCTTAAGGACGGCGGCTGGCGTTCGTTTGACCGACAGCGCGCACACCTAACCGTCGCGCGCCTATTCCGTCAAACGAACGCCACGGTGAACTTCCTTCGTTTTGACCGAACGGTGTGCATTCACTTTAACACCGCAACGATCCAAAAATAAGCGAAGTGAAAGACGATGCGAGTGCATTGATCGAGCTCAAAAACATGAGCTGCCGAGACAAAAGTTAAGACCTTTATATCAATTTTAAAGTGAAGACCTTTGTGGTTGCTCTCTGATCAGCAGATATTCGGAGTTGCCCAGACAAAAGTCTGCGCACGCATGAGCGCACACTTTGGAACTGCCGAGAGAAAAGTGAAGTCCGTTATTTAAAATTTTTTTTAAGTGAAGCTGATTGTTCTTTTCACTTGAGCTGTCAAAAGTACCGGGGCAAAAGCATACTCTTGCCTCGGTACTCTGGCGGGTACCGGGGCACAACCCCCTCTGCCCCTGTGCAGTCGGCTCCTCTGATTTCACACCAGCAGCCGAAATACTCTAAAAGTGATAAAATCTACACATCTATGCCCGGTTTTTGAACGCACAGAATATCTCTGCTGTAAGTAGGTCACATCATGCCAAAAACAGCCAATCGCAGACGATACACGCGGATTTTGCCAGGCCAATATATATTTGTTTTCTAAAATATTAGACAGAAGACAACTGGATAAGCCAATGCCATTGGGAGAATATCCATAGTTGCGAATAGTTTGAAATAACATGCTCAAACACTGTACAATATTGACAATATTACTGATGTAGCAGCATGGCAATGTACAGAATATTTCACTCACAAGAAGGGGTAGAATGCGCGTATGCACAGTGCACGAATGCACGATATGGCTCACTACAACAGACTGCTTGACGATGCAAAGAAGACGTTACAATAATTCTGTGCTACGCAGAACTCAAATCGTTTGAAAAACAGCATGAAATAGTCCAACAAAATAATCGACACTTTTATAAAATAGGATCCGAACATTTTCATAGCCAATCCCTGTGAGTTCGTTGCAAAGTTGTGTATTTTCCCTCTCGTTGAATGCAGGCAATAAGTTCTTCTCTAAAAACTAAGATTTCACTAAGAAATAAGCACTCAAAACTCGCTTCTTAATTGTAAAAACTCAGTTTCGTCATTTCGAAATGTTAATTTGGAAATGCAGCTAATCCGATCATAATCGAACAACGAATCGACAAGAACTTTCTATAAATGCAGTCCTATTGAAACTGCTGTTGCAGAAACCTTTATTTATCATGGTTTCAGCCAACTAAGCGAAGCAAAATAATAATAATTGCTTATTACTCATTCAATCCTTAGAATGCATCACAATCCATTCCATTCGGACTAGCTAATTTAGAAAGTGAGTTAGTGTACATGATTAAACCGCGCGCATTTTCCGCAAAACAAAAATTGCACTTGACATAATGGTTACATTCGCAATAGCATGCACGTTACTTCAACTTCAACTTCTCTACTGCACTCCACCCCAACGGATGATTATCTGCAGGGCTGGCGAAATTAAGCACCTTTGCCAAGGGTGCACAAAGCGACTCAAAATCTTTTGCGCGGCCGGGGTTCGAGCCGACTCTCTGCCGCTCGCAATCCGAAGTCCGCGACTTAGACCACTCGGCCACGACGCTTCGCCCGCGTTACTCCTGCATATATAAACTGAGATATACAGTACTAACAAAAGAGTGAAGGATAAACAGAACTTAGCTCAAGTTACTACTTAATTTTAAATCTGTTTACAATTTTCTACACTAGGATATATGTCATACAATAATTGATCTATACAGAAATAATTTCAGGAAATTGGAATGCTTGTAGAAATCTCTTTACTAGCTTTCACCAATGGTCGAAGGCTATTTATCGCTTACTATATCTGGGATACAGAATTGCTGAAGCTATATTGTAACATCTCATGCAATTAAGGTCAAAATCTAAACTATCCAACAAATGGGAAGGTGTAGATAAATGCTTATGGAACATGTTGCAATGTAACAACATCACCCACTTACGGCTCGCGTTATTGTGTGGCGCAGTCTGTCGTCAGCCATTTTTTCAGCAAAACAAATTACATTTTGACTTTCTGATGATAATATTCTTCTGTGTAACTTCACAAACTTCCGCATCGTGTACAATTTTATTATCTAAAAAATCGCTCAGCAATCTAAAGACACTTCCATAATGCGCAGCAAATTGAAGCAAACACCTTCAAAAACAAATACGCATAGGATCTATACAAACACGTGGTACCAAGACGTCACAACATCCCACTCATGCTACTTCTAGCCTGTGACTTCAAGCTACACTTAATCGCATTTCACATAGAAACACGCCGATTAGTCTCCTTGTCTGCACTGAAAGGAATGGTCGGTCTACCAGAAGGATGACTCACACATGAGCGTATCCACACAGTCCACAATGTTTTAACAAAAACCGCGCTTCTAGACATATAATCGATATTGTGGCAGAACACAAGTTTACACAGCTAAAGCATACAAAGCGTCACTATACACATGGATAACTTGTAGTCTTGATCCTTCTTTGATCAGTCAATCAATCAGTCATTGTAAGATTGATTCTCAGAGCACATAAAGTAACGAGTCAAGTGACTACTTGCAATGCGTCGCATCATAAACCAAATATGGCAGTCCGGATGATCAGGTTGTTCCTAAACTGAGATCTGTATGATCCCAGATCCTAGTTCACAATGACAAAATCAATTACGCCATATCAACACAGCGTTTTGTATGACAGCGTTTTTAATGAATAATCTGGGTTCAATCTGGACGCGATCTTGGAAAATGAAATCCGATATCGCCTAACTCTCAAAACACACAGAAATTTGGCCGACTCGCAACGCCCCTATCCAATCACGCGGCGTACACTCGCCCTCTAATTGAGGCTATCCTTCCTCGGCAGCTCCCTCCCCTCCCTCCCGCCTGCCCCCCCCGCCCCTCCCGCCCCCCCTCCTCCTTTAGTTGACGTCACCTCCTTGATCGACGTTAGTGTTTTCTGGAACCAGGTGTTCTTGGACGCCTGTATCTCAGTGACGGCAGAGTTCAGCTGGTGGACAACGTCCTGGTTCTTGCACTCTGACTCAACGAGTGCGAGCTTGGTCTGTGCGAGCTCCAGCTCCAACTCTCTGATGACGCGCTCGCGGTCGAGGAGCTCCGGGTCGATGTCAGCGGCAGGCGGGGCATCGCGTGACCTCTTGAACTGACCGTCGGCGGTGAAGAGCTTGCCGCACGACTCGCAGCTCTCCACCAGTGCCTGGAAGAGCACAGGAGCAGCATGGAAAACCGTTTAGCTAGATATTGAATATCGGACGCGACATGGAAAAACAGATAGTCCGACTTTGGAAAACAGGAGCGGCATGGAATAACGGTTAGACCGATATTGGACATCGGAACAGCAAGGAAAACTATTAGCTGAAGTGTTAATTGCACAACAATAATAAAATAAATTACACGACAATAATAAAACAGTAAACAATCACAACAACAGACAACTTTGCACAAATTGAGTTAAGCGTATGAAGCAAGCAGGTTGAACTGCACTAGAGATCTCCGTGAGGAGTCACATGCCTTAGCTAAACCCTATAGACACTAACTATATGTCTAACCCCTTAAATATATGCAAATAAATCTGATACATAAGCAAATTATCTGAGAAGTCATTCAAATATTGTGATGCAGGTGTGAGTGAGGATGACTCACCCTGATCCTGCCCAGCTCATCCTTATGCGCTGTCTGTTGCTTCTCTAGTCGCTCGCTCAGCTGCGAGCAGATCTACGCTCAAAAAGACAGACTCTTGATGCAGTTCATTGACATCATAACTACATTGAGGATGACGTTATTATACTGCATTGTAAACAGTTGGATGATAAAACTCAAGTCTATTTTTCATCGATGCATCTAGAATGAAAATCATTATCTATGACACTACAGACAAAAATAAAATAATATAAAATATTAAGGCTATGATTTCTCAAAACAAAATGAGATAAGCACATTGGTGTGCTGCCATGTGGCCAGACTAAATGAGACCAGTAAGCACACTGGTGCTGCCTTGTGGCCAGACCTGGTGACCAGCCCCAGGTCTGGCCACAAGGCAGACAGATCTATTCAGACACATTCAGATGGAACAGACTAGGCTGATAAATACCTGCTTGTAGTCGGCAGTGATGGTTTGATTGCGAGCACTCTCAGACTCGGATCTGTCGAGCTCTCGTCGACACACTTCCTTCAACTGTTGACAACCATCACGTGTGAAACACAGCTTCTGACAACTAAAACTTAAAAATATACAAATGAACAAGGAAAAAACATCAATGAGAACTAAAGTGCAAGAATGGCGATAAACTAATCACTTATATTGAAAATAAAAAATTGGCATTTAATTATGAACTGTATGTAAAGCAGTAATATTAGATTCAGATAGATAAATTGCACCAACATAGTGTTTACTTCAATATAGTAAATTGAAAATATAAAAACATTCTGAGCAAGGCCATGCATAACAATTAATGCCACCAATCCATCAATACGACCTAATCCAATTCATAAACAAAATAAACATCTAAATAATCATCAGAAAATTGAGTTTTGGCCAACGTAGATACAATATTTAGCGCGTATATATGCCCAGAAATGAGTCGACAGAGACCTGCTGTGACTCGGTGGCGAACCTCTTCATCTCTTCTTCAGTGTCCATCAGCTGCGCCTTGGTCTGCAGCAGCTCCTTGCCCAGCACCTCGCACTTATCCTCAGCCTACAACATACAGTGTCCATAAGCTGCGCCTTCGTCTGCAGCAAGTCCTTGCCCAGCATCTCGCACTTATCCTCAGCCTACAACACACAGTGTCCATAAGCTGAGCCTTCGTCTGCAGCAGCTCCTTGCCCAGCACCTCACACTTATCCTCGGCGTACAACATGGACCACACACGGATCGGCCTGGCTCGACCGTAGTCCGGCGCTATTACACTCCTACACCGACACTAGCCATATTGGGTTGCGCACAGTTGTACATATCGAAAAATTCAAACCACTGATTAAGAGCAAAAAGATAATTACAATGAACTACAGACTACACGCTTATTGCTTATAGTATCAATGTCGTAATAATTAGATATACCTTGTAAAAAAAGTTTATTCAAATACGGAAACGCTGCATGCGCCTGACAAGATGGCAGATTCTCGGGAACGCTGAATCCAACAATACGTTAAGGCCCAGTTGTTCAATCTAGGGTTATTGAATGATCTAAGATCATTCAATAACTCAAACAATAGACCACATCTAGCTCAGTGACGCTGAGTGGCAGGGAAGTTTTGCGCAGTGGACAGACCTTGTCGAGGTCCCTGCGCAGGTTGATCTTGCTGGAGACAAGCTCGTGCGCCAGGTCGTCGTTCTCCTGCTCCAGCCTCATCGTGCTCTCCACCAGACGTGCGTTCTCTCTCTGTGTCATACCATCACACGCATCACACTATCACACCCCCTCTTGTATTAGTTTCCTATTCTATGCTTCAACACAGTTGCAACAATTGAATTGACAAGTACAAAGCAACCAGGTCAAACTAAAGCAGGCATCTCCACAAACTCAGTTTGAGCCTAACCTAACACACAGAAATTACAAGCAAAACTAAAAGTAGGTGCTCCGAATAGTAATACTCTGAACAGCGGAATATTAAGAACAACGTAGCAGTGCGATTCTCATCCAGTAACTGGTCTAGCAACCATGCAATCAATGCAAATCATGCACCTGCAAGCGCTCCACGGGGTCCTCCTGCATCATCTGAGCCTCCTTCAAAGCGACGTACTCCTTCTCATAGCGCTTCAGCTTCTTCACGTTCACCTGGTCCAGCACCCACAGCATGCAGCCACTCAAAGGAGGCATTGTGTAGACAGTACACACAAATTCGCTTACGGCACTCCAAAAAATCCTCTCTCAACCCATCACCTAAATATCCCACATATTAACGATTCGATACTCAATCTACTGATCTGGCAACGAAGCAGCTTGTGGGATCTCATCCCGCGCACGCATCACAGTGTTCATGTAAGCGTAAGTAAGAGCAGACCTTGAGTTGGACGGCGAGTTGCATGAGTTCCCTGGCGGCCTCCTCGGAGCGATAGCGCTTGGGCAGCTGGACCCGGAAGTACTTGAGCACGCCCTCAAAGTCCAGCGCAAGCAGGTCCTTGCGCGACGTCTGAGGCACACACACGTCACAGCCCCAATACATTGCATGCATTGCAACTTAAACATACAAGTCTACAGCATCGTAATAGCGCACACACATGCGCAAGTTTTGCGGCCGCATTCTCCGCTTACGCAGAGGTAAAAAATTTGCAGTCATGGACACCCACCCTCCACTTTATCAGCTATCGCATCGTCACTTTTAATCCATTAGCTTTCATATCCTCCACCATCAAGCCTTCCCATGTTGCTGCCAACCTCCCATGTTTGCTTCCAATCTCCCTTTACATCTTTTCCAATCTACCTCATAATCCATAAATCCAGCGTGCTAAAAGCAACCAGTTACAACGCCTAGAAACCGAAGTCCGAAAACCTTAAATCCTAAGTTTCACTGCGTCAAACAGAGGCGCATCAATGAATAAAATAAGAAAGCAAAGCTTTAGATACCGGTATACTTTTCACATCAATAAAAAGCCAGGAGAAAACTAAAAAGCCCCGAACTGAACTCATTTACACAAACTAGCTGAAAAACTGTAAATAGATTCAATGCCGATGCAATGGCAGCTGAAGCGCACAAACCTTGAGCAGTGCCAGTGCGACGCTGAAAATCGTCTCAATACCCTGAAAACAGATCAGAGTACTCCACTTACACTGCTCACTAGTAATGCACAATAACAAAGGAGCAGCAACCAAATGCCAATTGTAAACATTACATAATCACTGGGTTATTGCAGTCTAGATGAAAGTCTAGCCACCCGTAGCACCCATCCCCTCCCGCCCCCTTACACCTGGCGAGCGTAAGGCCTAATGGTCTTCGCCCTACGCGCGACGGACATTCTTTATCTTTTTTTATATACAGGAGATAAGCAAAGCCCAGAAAGCACAGAGAATCATTTCTAACTAAAGCTGACTGAACTTAAAGATTTAAATACAAATCTGTACAATTAATTAAAGGTGTGCACGAATTTAAGCATATTTTTCAGCAAAAGCAGCCACATATTTCACAAAATCATCTGAGCAACTTCTAGAACAGGACTTTAAAAAACACTAAAGCCACTCTATTAAGTTTCAGTGGGTGAGTGCAGTGTTCACACAAACTTCACAAGATGCAGGAGAGAAATTTATTCAAAGTCACTGTTGTGAATGACTGAAAAATACTGGAAAACACTAAATTTTTACGTGCACGTAATTTTTGCAAATTTCGCAAATCGGTAAAACTCGTTCAAATTACCCGTGCAAAAATAGTGCTGCATAAACCATATATAACGGGCAGTCTCTAAATACGCTACAATTAAGAGCCGCAAAATTTTCTAGGAGGCAAAACCACAAAAAATATACAACAAAAATACATATTTTACACTGTGCGTATTCTGTGCGTGTGCAAAGTACACTGCGTCATACAATGCAGGCAACTGCAGGTATCCAAAAAAAGAAAAAGATAAACATCAGCCAAATTCTAAGTTTGAGTTGATTTGTGACCTCGCTAATGAAGAGATCGAGGATGTGGTAGACCATGAAGAGAGGAAACTTGGCGGTGAAGAGGGTGAGGAACCACTGAGAGGCGTACATGTGAGCCTCAAGGTTGAGGTCCATGAAGTGGTCAAACAGATCTGATAACTGGTCCTGCACAGAGTAATTAACTAGCCAGTCTTACACACAACAGATCCATTAGCCGGTCCCACACACAATTATTTAGTTAGTCCTGGCTATGCACAGTACAGCAACACATTTAGTTAGTCCTAGCTATGCACAGTAAAGCCACACAAAGTAAGAAAGCACAGGGAATTAAATTACCAAAAAAGCATACAGAAACAATCAACATAATGCAAATTATATGTATCCGCCAGTTCATTACACCACTGGAACAAAAGTTATGTTATTCTGATGTGGACGCAGACCTGCATGAGTCTCTCGAGCTGATAGAACTTGAGGTGGAGCTCCTCAAAGTTCTGCTTGAAGAGGTCGCGCATGCCGTAGTCAAACATGATCTTCACCAGCACACAGAACGCCTGCTCCTCCGGCATCTAGCCACAGAAATATATCCTCACTAACTTCAATGAGTGTCTAGCGACAGAAATATATCCTCACTGCCTCCAACAAACATCTAGCGACAAAAATGCATCCCTACCTAGCAGTAAATACTCAAACAAGTCATTGAGTTATTAAATTTACCAAACTGCCGGGCTCTACATTGTGTCACTGGACATATTCTATAAACAAAAGACTACTCAGCATTGCAAGGAGACGTTACTGACGTGGAGCAGAAGGGCGGCGGCAAGGAAGGAGACCCCTTGGCAGTAGTTGATCTCCTCGTCATAGACAGAGTACGCCTGGCACCATGCACACACACAGACAACGTAACTCCAGCAATATCACTACTGTTTCAGTGAAAAGCAATAAACAAATCCATTTACTACTCAGTTTAGTTCAAAAGTTAAATTTAAATGAAGTTTTATACTAATATTAAAGCATGCATTCCAAAAATTGCAAAATCCTAAAACCTAATCCCGACACAAGTTCAGTGCGGCTCTCTATTTTTTCACGAAGAAAAACCCATTCAGTGCAGTCGTTCATAATATTGACATTGTCAGAAATATAAAATGATTTAGAGAGATCTATAAAAAAATAGACTTATATAGCTCAGAAGATTAATATTAAATGAAAATAGAAGGAGTTGGTGGTAGTAAGCAAGCAGACCTTGCTGATTTTATAGAGTGCGTCCTGCCCCAGGCCGCCCGTCTCTCTGAAGTAGTCGTGCGCCGGAAACGTTCGATTGATGTCTCGCAATATGACCTGCTCCGATGGCGACTCCTGATTGGACAAAACACGGTCAAGTCTAATCCCAATGGAGACTTTTGACTGAAGAGAAACAAGAGCACAACAAATAATACAGCGACCCCAGAGTAGATGTAACAGAGAGTTTTGCACAAAAAACATAAAAAATGATAAATATGACCACTTTAATGAGAGCACACAGACAGAGCAATTTCAGACATTTCTCAGAATACTGGTGAGAGGACACAATGCTAAGACGACCAGCACAAACTGTCCTGATATCAGACCTTGGTGATGAGCACTCTGTATGCCTCGAGCATCTCAGAGCTGTCGGTGCAGCCAGCGAGCAGCTGCCACACCTCGCCCCTTAGGGCCTCGGGCACCCCCCGACGCACCAGCGCCGTCACCTGCACAAGGAAGCGATCAAAACGCATCTTTCCTATTTCTAAAATAAAACTTCAATACAATATGCATATTCAAATACACCAAGTAGGTTAAGAATTCAACTAGGTTGAGTGAAAAGGTTGAAATATCTACGACAAGATGAAGAAGTTAAAAGTATGAATCAATGGAGAAAGTTTCGAGTTACTTCAAGAAACCGTTAAGGTTAGATTAAGCCTTTTGCTTAGGAAGCATTAGTGTGAGGTCTGCTTGATATTACTTTGCAGCTTAGGGTTAATTTATGGCCGCATTACATTTTGGATGAATTTATGTATCAATTTAGTCCAGTTTTTGATGACGCCGCGATGCGTGTCACCTGGCGCGGGCGCGTGCCGCCGAGGTTCTGGTGCCAGCGTGTCAACACGGCGTGCCAGCTCTCAAGCAGGTTCTCGTCCGTTACATCCTTGCTCACCACGCCGGACCCACTCAGCAGGGGCTCATCCCCGTCTGAGCACAGAATAGCAGAGCTGACCGCTGCACAGATATACACGTATACTGGAAATGCATGCTGGTTTCAGTCACCTTTTACAACTTGGCCAAGGAACTCTGGGCTACGGACCTAGTCTAACTTTACCTTGGTCTGTACGGGTTTGCCGCAAAACTGCGATGAGCTCGTGTATTGTACAAACTACCAGTCCGAGTCCCTCTAGACCTCAACACATTCTCAATATGCAACCTGATGCACACCTGGACTATTTAAACCTTGATGAAATTTTAATCTCAAAGCTAAGCCTAATTTACCTGTACCACAGCGGATGGTTAGCTATTTGCAGTACTGTTTCTAATCATGATATAGCCAAAGAAATTTACTTTTCAAAATATATTTGATTATTGTAAGTGATTGTAAATAAGATTATTTGAGAATTGAAAATTTTTTAAGGCAATTTCTGAAGATCAAAACAATAAGAGTGTGCAATGCAGAAGCATACTATCTTCGAAAATCGAAGCAACAGATGTTTAAGGAAGGAACAAGGCGCATCAATCTCAGTTCCCACCGCTGTTCTCCGCCTCGGCCTCCTGGGGGGAGTTGATGTCGGCGGGAGGGGGCAGCTTGCCCGGAGAGAGGGAGAGGGAGAAGTTGGACTTCTTGCGGTCGATGTCGCTCTGACTCTCTATGCTGATCACCTCGTGCTGCGGCCCTGACTTGTGAATGCTCACCGTCGGGTCTTCAATCTGTGCCACACACACAAAGAAACTTTTTCCATATTTACAAACGAGATACTACAGTTCCATGATAAGCAAAGTACTAAGCAACTAGGTTAAGCATAAGAAGATTACGCTCTCTAGGGTGCCAACGATCCAAATAATTTAAAGAAAAAATATAGAGCCATTTCAAGTAAATTTTAATTAATTTTACAAAGTGAAAATTAATTTTCACACAAAATTCCAGGTGCGGGCGAGAATTTTCAATTCAGTGCCATCATAAAATTATTCCGCTTGAAATCTCTGATGTCATATTATAATGAGGTCTAAATTAAATTAAATCAACTCAACACTCTTTTCTTAACTTAAATGACAGTCATCGGCTACCATTTAAATCTCTCTTCAGGCCACGGCAAAAGCCAAGGTAAAAGCAAAGTCCTATGTCCATGAAATTCAGCCTTAGACTTGACCAGTTTGACTACTAAGTGATCAGAGTCCACTCAAGTAAAACCCACCTGTCTCAACTTGAGCGTGAACTGCTCAACATGTGGCCGAGTGCTGAAGTACCAAAACCTCTCATTGGATGGGAAGAGTTTGGCCCTAGTCTCGACTAGGAACCGCACCGGTTCCTGGATGCCGGTGATGACCAGGTCCACGGCTATCGTCATGAAGACTCGACTATCTGGCACCGAAAACAAAAAATGGCCCAAATTCGATCAAACCACATCATATCGCCATGCAATAATGCTGGCATTAACTTTGAAAAATATAACACCAGCGATCCAAGTTTGTCAGTTATTACGTAAACTGACTAGCTTCAATCAATAGCTATGTAGATTTTAAAAAATCTGAATGAGACTGAGAAATGGTCCTTAAAAAGATGAAACATAATTTTATAAAGTTAACTTTTTTCAAACTTTTTGCGGAAGTGGAAGTGATCATACTTAATGTACGGTTTGATTTCAAAATTTGTGTTAAATTCAGTGGTATCTTACCTACACTGAAAAAGTAAAAATTGAGCTACCACCTGACAGAACAGCTACTGCACAGCTGTAAATTAACGACCACAACTCTCCTGCAGTCAACATCAACGCTATAAGTAATACGAATACAAGAGTTCAAGCAATGTCCTGGCTAAATACCTTTGGGTGTTTCGGTGTTGAGGATGTTGAAGTTAGGGTCGGTGGGGTCCCAGTTGGCACAGATGATGTTAGAACACAGGTCCGCGCCTGTTCCCATTGACACCTGCAACAAGAGAAACCTGCAGCAAACCTTGTAAAAACTGTATTGAGCACAACAAAGTTTATCACAAAGATCTTTATCTAAGATCTTCATAAGTAGCATCATAAGTAGACCACAATCAACAGCATCAGTAGACCACAATCAACAGCATCAGTAGACCACAATCACCAGCATCTGTAGACCACAATCACCAGCATCAGTAGACCACAATCACCAGCATCAGTAGACCACAATCACCAGCATCAGTAGACCACAATCAACAGCATCAGTAGACCACAATCACCAGCATCTGTAGACCACAATCAACAGCATCAGTAGACCACAATCATGGCAATAATATTTCATGCAGCACTGATAAATTTTTAGCTCAAAATGGAAAACAATTCAGATGAAATTGGTGCAAAAAATCTGAAATTGCTTTCTTAAATCATAAAATAACCATATCCAAAAACCACTTCAAAAACGCGATATCATACAAAAACATGTGAATATAATGCAAGCGGTAGTGAAAGTTCAATTAGCCATTACAGAAGTGCTGTGGACAAGGTGAAGCAAAATGAAACAACACAGCTGCACAATATTTAAACACTCTCCTAATGTAGAATTTTGCAAGACCGTCCTAAAATATCATTAAGAAAAGTTCTAAAAACTATTCACACCATATCGATGAGGTGCATATCACTGTCCTTGACATTCCTCCCCTGACAAATCAGTAATCCAAAACACCTACAAGAAGCAAAGTTAAATTGACAAAATTATTAACAAATTCGAGCAACCGTCGACAATTAAAAAACAGTTTATGCCCTTGGCACAACTCCACCATTTCAGCATAATCATCTTTTAATTCATATTTTATACCATTCTAACAAGAAAGCGTGACTATTCCAATAATGATTTAACAATCTTATTTTAAAATTAATTTAATTATGACTAATTTTCGGGAAACCACTTATTCCAATTGCTATTTACAAACTGTCATTCAAAATTCCAATCCATATAACCAAGAAATTACGTTCAACTATGATAAAACTCGCGCCATAACTTCTTTCCAACCCGGTGTCCAAGGATCCACTAACCTCTCGATCTTGAGTTGTCTCGATCCACTGATCTGTGACACCACGATCACGATTCTCTTCTCTATGTTGCACCTCAACTTGAAGACGCTCTTGTCTTTGGGACACGACACAAAGTTCCCCTTTGAGTCGAGCTCCTTGAACTCAACAGCGACGTTGAATCGAAACACGTTGCTGCCGGGCACAGCCGACGAGCCATCAGAGCCGACCGGCTGTGCGCCGGCTGCGCTCGGTGACTTGGGCATGCGACGGAATGCTGTGGCAAAGCTGTAGAGGATCTTACCGACATTCTGCGACAAAAAAGCAGCAATAGATTCGTCTCGTTCACAGTTCATAACATACACCACTACCACACTACTCCACTACCACACTACTCCACTACCACACTACTCCACTAGTACTATCAACCTAATACCATCAATATAGTGGGAAATTATTCAGTCAATACGGCAATCATCTACACAATTTAGCGGTCTATTACAACATCATAGTATTTACATTATAATATAAATCCAATGCTATCCATCATCATGAGAAAGTGGTCAGCTGTCATTAACACAAAATGCTCAGCAAAGTTAATACCACAAAACAAGCATCAGCAACAAAATAATACGAATTGATATAATGCAACCCCGTGTAACTATAAAAACGCCAAAGAATAAACTACAATTATCTACAAAATTAAATTTAGTCACAAAATGAACGCATACATAAATTCGAAATCAAAAATATGCATCAATCGAGCAAGGAGACTAACAGCCTCCGGCGCCTCGCAGCGGAACACGTGGCACTGAAAGATGGCCGTCTCGGCGCTGTCGCCATGACTACACGTGAAGGAGAAGCACTTAGCCTCGGCACTCTCCAGAGGTCCCTTGGCGCAGAAGAGGATGCGGTGGATGGGGTAGGACGCTATCTCTGACCCCGCCGCCGGGTCCAGCAGACTGCGCAACAACACACGCTAGCTGCAGATCCAACAACTAGAAACTAGATATTAATATATAGAAATACTTCATGATATGGTATCACCATACTCAGTGACATATTGCAAAACTCACATCATACACATTGATTTCAGTCACTATACACTGTATACTTCATGATTAAAAACAATTCAACTGAAGGCCAATACATAAAAAAAACAGAATTAGTATTGTATAGTAACACACTAATGATGTCTTTGTCACTAGTCAGCACAACGTACTGGACAATTCCCTCCGAGTGGCTAGGGACCGACAGCGTGACGGGAATGGCCATCTGTGATTGGCTGTTGAGAATGGCCATGTTGCGGTTGATCTCTGTCTCGCTGCGTGGGGCGTTGACCGCCGCTGACCCCAGGTAGGTCACAGACGTGAACACAATGCTCTCCACCCCTCCCCCTCCCCCACCCCCCCCACTCCCGTCCAGACTCAGGGTGGAGGTGATCATCGACGAGCTGATGGAACTCGACACACCATCTATGCAGCAAATCAGATCACGATGCTATTTGAACATATCGACTCCGGCCTCTAAAATTACACATATATTTTTAATACATGACCACCGGTGCCGATATTGATCAATAAATAGATACAATTAAATAAAAAAATTAAAAATAGTTGATAAGTGACCAACCAAATTTAATAAAAATATCATTATAATACCAAAAATAATCAAAGAACATAACTTGACAGTGTGCAACAGGGATGCTACATTACAGCTGCAACCCATTCATTTACGGTATTCTCTCTCTAGAGAGAGAGGGTGTTATATACATTACAGCTAGACGGTACTTACATTAAGCAGTATTTTCCTACAGTTTGCAAACACAAAACATTTCTCCCTCTCTACCTGTATCATCAGCAACTGCCGCCGTTTTGTTGACGACGTTGTTCATGCCCTCGGCCGACTGATTTCTCGCAGCCTTTGAAGCAGCACCCTCCTCCGCAGCACCCTCGATACTCACCCCTCCACCCACTATCTCGCTCCCTCCCACCCCTCCCTTGCTCCCTTCTATTTGCCCCACTTCGCCGCCACTCACAGCGGGGGCTGACACGGGCGCAGTCGCCCCCTCAGATGTAGACACTCCCTCCGCCCCCCCCAATGCCATTCCTCCAGGAACTGCCTCCATGTGGGCCAGGGGAAGGGCTGGTTTAGAGGAGGGAACACAGCCGAGGGGGTCGTCGGTTAGGACTTCACTCAGGCGTCGCTCCAGCTCACGCGCGCCACCGTTACCGACAATACGAAGTCTCGGCTCACTGCCGAATAGTTAAACTAACTCAGTTTTGACATCTTGAAATAATATGCATTTGTAATTGACTTCATAATAGTTCTAATCATCCCGTATTTCGTTAATTTTCAAAGAAATTCATATAAAAAATCTCCTTTCTTGAGCATTTTTGCTGAATTTATTTAAAGCACCCGCTTACAAAAAGTTTCGCTTACAACAAATACGATAACAAAAGTGATTGACGTAATTTGTTGCAAATTGAGAATGTACCTGTTGACGAGCACGAATTCGTCGAGGCCAGATGAATCGACAGAGCTGTGGCTATACGTATCCTCCATCTCTGCTATTTCTTAGGCAAGACTTGCTGGGGCGAGACATCATACGCCGATTAGGGGACGTCTGACAGACATTCAGGATGCTGCACACCTATGCTCAGGGAAACAACTCCGCTACACAAACATTCATATTAAGCAATGAAAAGGAAAAAGCATAGGCATATAATGTAATGATACAATCAGCTCTGCCAAAATATAAAACATTTACCTATTGATGGCAAATCCTTTAAAATTAGGAGATTTTACGACAAGCAACACAAGTTGAAATTGTCACAACATCTGCTTAAAAAATCGTTAAATGTATCAGTGATAAAATTTAAATCCAGATTTTTGTGTAATTTGTGTTAATATTTCACACAATTATCATAATTTACAATAGATAGACCGTGTGACCAAAAACAAATTTACCAAAGTAGCATTAACAGTTCGCTCGTTCGTTCGTTCGTCATCATTTTTCTTCCCAATGATCTGGTAATTATGCACACAAAACCACGCCAGTGCGACGCGTCGGATATCGATAAACAGCACATACTAATACCACATGAGTTTAAAATTGTGTTGCGTCATTGTGTATTTGTCTGATGGTACAGCTGTGGCCAAAAGTTTACGGACAAATGCATTTTTTGTATGTTTTTACCATTTAACCAAATTTTGCCAAAACCACTTGCTGTAATGTCACCAGATTTTTCTATATTCTACCTATATCACTGTAGAGCCTTAAAGAAGAAGTAAGAAAAGTGAATGCAGCTATGACGTCAT
>JAQIWG010004328.1:0-16224 GCA_034695025.1 Chamaedrilus cognettii | reverse complement strand
TAAGCTTATCCCAGTAAGATTATCCCAATAAGCTTATCCAAATAAGCTTATCCCAACAAGATTATCCCAATAAGATTATTCCAATAAGATTATCCCAATAAGCTTATCCCAATAAGCTTATCCCAATAAGCTTATCCCAGTAAGATTGTCCCAATAAGCTTATCCCAATAAGATTATCCCAATAAGATTATTCCAATAAGATTATTCCAATAAGATTATTCCAATAAGATTATTCCAATAAGATTATTCCAATATGATTATTCCAATAAGACCCCCCAGATGAGAGCAAGTGATTTCTTGTCACGTTTAAATCTCATGCCTTGTTGTTGCTATGACGTCTAAAATAGAATACATTTGAATTGGAATCTAAATTCAATAGTAGTAATTCAGTAGTAGTAGTTGAATCGTTGAATTTAGTATGTAGTATGACATAATAATGACAGACTGTATACACGCTGCGCTCTGCGTGCAGCGGTATCTACCAGACGGTGCCCGAGTACGGGGCCCCTGCGAGCGTCAGTCGAGTCTTCAGTCAGGGCAGTCAGCGCGTAGAGTACGTGGCTGTGGACGAGGCGGGCAACTTTGACCGCTGTTCCTTCATCGTCACCGTCAATGGTGGGAGAACTACACTAATCTTTGACATCCTAGTTCATAGTTCCAGAGTTTATGTTTGATTTTTTGAAATCAAAGCAAATATTGTTTTCAATTTAAAAGGTTAGTATAAAATTCTACATGAATTAATTTTATTGTTTTTTGAAATATAAACGTTTGATCTCCCCCTTCTATCGAACAAGTCGAGCTTTTCACTTTCTCTACTCCACCAAGCTTCTGTAGGTCTATTTTATCTCAATACTCTACGGCACTGAATCATTAGTCGAATGTTTTTTTTTACATGATTCAAAGTGGATGAGAAATCCAAACTATATCTCTACACTCAGAAAATGCATGCTAAACGCGCCTGCATGCAATCAAGTGCTCGCATTTAATTAGTTAGTAGCAGAAGTCCTGCATATCAACTTTGTTGTTTGGACGCCTCTCAATTACAACTTTAACAATATCCGGCTTATATCGGCGCCGAAAGACTCAAAGACACTGGTTCTATCTACGTATGATGGTGCCTTGACCTTTGATGCAAATTTGCTTTTTTTGCATTGAACTTTGCCGTTTGATCCTCATCCTATCAGCGACCGGATGCCGTCATTAGACGCCGAAGCGGATTTAATCCCATTATTACAATTATAATTACGACGCTGTGCTTGCAGCCGTGCGCTGCGCCACGGTTCACAACCCTTCGTACGGCGTGACGTCATGCGACGCCGCTAACCTGCTCGGGTCCCGCTGCGCCCTCGCCTGTGTGCCCGGGTACGCGGCCGTGGGGCCGAGCGCCGTCCACTGCCTCGCGGACGCACGCTGGTCCGACGATATCGCATTCTGTCGACGTGAGCCGAGCCGGGTTTAATCTCACTATCAGGCTGCTCATCTGAATGGGAGCAGTGGTAGTTAATGGGCTGGGAGCTGTGGCGTCTCATTTCGCTGGCTATGCGGGCTTTGGGTCACAGCCCCAATTAAACTTTAGCAGAAATATTGTTAAAGCATCTAGTGTAAATCTACTCTAGATGGTAAAATAAACCACCGGATGAGGTTTATTTCAGCTGACTGAGTATGTTTATCGCCTAGATCGTATAATGTCAAATGACAATTTTTTTAAACATTAATAATTCACTTCTCTCGTGAATTTTTCATGGTGGTTTTTCGCAACTGTTCACAATTGCATTTTACTATAATACGTTTATTTACATTTATTATGCTAAATTGTATCCTGCCCGAACTGAAATCCTGGCGACGCCATTGGTTTAAAGAGTTGGGAGTCTGTGCGCTGTGGTGCGTGGATCAAATAACTAGAATCGATCTCTGCTGATCGGGTATTAAAGGGCATGAGCGCCTGCGTGGGTTGCATAACTAAGGGTTGATCTCTGATCTGTGATTCGATCCAATCAGGCGATAAAAGAGTCCATGTAAGAGGAGTAGGTCTACACTAGGTGCATTGAAGCTGACGATCATGGCATTGTTGTGAAAAGCTATATTTTTCTATAAAACATCAATAGCAGCCAAAAAACTGAATTTGCTAATGAAAGAAAATAATAAAAAGCTGATCTTTGGAGTCGATAAACCGTAAGAGAGTGGTCATGGAATGCGTGGTCATGGAGAGTGGTCATGAAACTGTGACGTTATTTCGTCGCTTGTATGTTTTGCACGCACAAAATCACACTTTCATGTTATGCTGGATATAGCTAAAGTGCTCCTTTACACGCTGCTTGTATGTTTTTGCATGATGTTTTGCATGAAGTTTTACATGTAATTTGACATGTAATTTTACATGCAAAAATGGTAAGAAAATTACAATGTAAAATATCCTTAATTGGGTTTCATGCAAGCCATGCGTGAAACCCAGTTAAGAAACAAGCCATGCATGAAACCCAGTTAAGGAAATTGTTGTCATGACAACGGTCGTCCGACCGCCTTAACAAGGTTGCATGTAAAATTACATGTAAAACTTCATGCAAAATATGCAGCATGTAAAGGAACGCTTAGGGTATAATCAAACGCATGCATAAAACAGTTATTTCGTGCCTCCATTGAATAACATACAAGAGGTGAAGTAACGTCAGAGTTTCATTAACGTCATTTCGCAGCAAATTTTTTTTTGCGGCTTTATGCCTTAAGTTGCAACTGCTGAACCCTACATCATGTTGCGTGGTGCAGTGGTGACGTGTCCAGACCCGGGCACGCCCCTCCATGGCAGTCGTTACTGCACCTCGAACGCGCATGCGTTCGGCAGCGTATGCAGCTTCGACTGCGACGAAGGGTTTCAGCTGCTCGGCGTCAGTCGACTCATCTGTGGCGCCTCTGGGGAATGGCTCTCTCAATCACCGACCTGCAGGGGTAGAGAGACTGGAGTCACTCAAAATTTTATTGAACTACTAGTAATTTTTGTGTGTTTACTGCCTCAGTAGCAAATAGAATACAATTCAGCATTAAGCGCAGTGCAAAGAAAGAAGGATAGACAAAATATTTCTCACCGAAAGACATACTTGCTCCAACTTGTGGGATATGGCAGTTTAAATTACGCCTAGAACTTAAATTACCCCTTCTGTACAATCTAATGTAGGCCTACATTACAGCGTTCACTTTAATGCCTGTGTTTAATTAAACTTGTTGCAAATTTGCTTAATTGCATAAAATTAGTTCAGTTATGTTTCTTATTGTTTACTTATATATACTCTTGCATAGTCTGGTTGTAATATAGTTTAATTGTTCATCTAAAAGCTAATTTAAGTTTCAATCTGAATAATTTTATAGTATTTTCATAATGATTAATGATACCCGTGCCCCCCACCCAGAAATCGTGCCCCCCTCAGTCGTCACGTGCCCCGAGCTCCAGGTCCACCGCACGACGTGGGGCTCCCAGGCGGAGGTCGTCCTCCCCCCCGTGTTCTTCGTGACCGAGGAGGGGCGCAGGGCCCCCCATCGCTGCGCGCCTTTCGGCGACCGCCCCTCCTACAACTTCTCGCTCGGCGCCACACTGGTGCGCTGCACGGCCTTCGACGCGCGCTTCGGGGACCGCGCGCCCGCGCACTGCGAGTTTATCGTCCACGTCAAGGGTTAGGCCTCCTTTCCTCGATGTGTGAATCGATATTTTGCATTCAATTTACATGCAATTTTGCATTTAACCATGTTAAGAAAATTACAATGCAAAATGTCCTTAACTGGGTTTCATGCAAGCCGTGCATAAACCCAGTTAAGGAAATCGTTGTCATGAAAACGGGCGTCCGTCCGCCTTAACGCGGTTGCATGCAAACTTGCATGCAAAATTTCATGGAAAATATGCATGGTGGCAAGAGATCCTTATGTGCAAGTAAAGGATAAGTGCACGTGCGCATGAGTTTGCCATGCATGTGAAGTAAACGGCAAGTGGACAACTGGACATGTCGTTATCGACAGATTTTGGATTACAATGCTGAAAGTACTCTAAGTGCTTGGAATGGATGAAGAAGCGCTCACAACAGAAAACAAGAATTGATGATGGCCTGGTCATTTATTTTTAATGGCTGCGAAAATCAACTTAATTTAGGAAGCCGATGAATATTTCTATGAGAAGAGGTAATGTGATGAAATAGATGTATATATTCTGCATTTGAAACGCACCAAAAATATGTAATGCAAACGGAGATTGAAAAAACATCATTTGCTTAATCTTAGATAGATATCATAGAAGAATCATTCTATCTTCTATCGTACTAGAAAGAATTAAAACTTCTGTGAACTTCAATTTTTTCTTGATGAGAACCTTCTAGAAGTATCTCAACCACTACATTTTAAGGCACCATTTGGATTTTTTTTCAGCAAAGCCGTGCCGCCCCCTGGCCCAGCCGGCCCACGGCTCCCTCCTCTGCTCGCGGACCCATGGGGGCTCGAGCCCCCCCCACACTGCCCCACACTGCCAGCTCTTCTGCGACCTCGGCTACGCCCTCTCCCGCGCAGACCCCCCTCGATTTCGCACGGGCGCCACATCGGGGGCGGATATTTGGGGTGAGGGGAATTTCGAACAGATACATCAGCACAAAGGAGTGATGCTTCCGAGTGGAAACGAACTGGAAACAGTGAACAGGGACAGTGATAGAGGGAGAGACAAGGAACGGGACAGAGGAAGTGATAAGGAGAGGGACAGGGGAAGCGAGAGGAGGGCAGGGGAGCAAGTAGTCCCACAGCCGACTAACGAGTATCACTGCGACAGCACGGGGATGTGGCGACCACTCGGAGCTATTCCTGGTTGTGTCTGTGAGTATAACATACTGGATACTTGATAGTGTGTGTGAGCAGTACACTGGATACTTGATAGTGTGTCTGAGCAGTACACTGGATACCTGATAGTGTATGTGAGCAGTACACTGGATACTTGATAGTGTGTGTGAGCAGTACACTGGATACTTGATAGTGTGTGTGAGCAGTACACTGGATACTTGATAGTGTCTGTGACTAGTAGGCCTACATTGGATAAGTGAGATACGTTAAGTCTTGACAGAAATAAAACGGGGGTATCGCTTGTGTATTCTGTGCAATATTATGGATTATGTAATGTTTATATTCAAGTTAAAATCTTTCAATAAGTACACATAGGCCTATATACTTAAATAATAATAACAAGTATAATATAATAATTTTAGAATGCTCTGTGTGATTGTGAATTTTTCTGCTTGGCATAAGCAGTTACTGTATGCAAAATAGACGATTCGCGTAAAGTAATGAATAGGCTCATATTTAAAATCATGAAATAATGCTGCGTACAATGTCACTAACAATGCTTGCTTATTGCTCATGTGTTTCAATTCTTGCAATAATATTAAAGTGTGGAGTACGAGCACATAGAACTTAATATAGCTGGATGGTAACCGGACAACTGACTTAACGGAACACTGACCCAAAACAAATACAATGTTAATTTTTTATGGGTGCATTATCATAATTATTATGTCAGAGAGGGTATAGTTTGGACTTATAAGTCGTATTTCTTCAGTGTTCTTCAGTGCCACATGGCAGGTCTTTGGTGTCCAAACCTTCCACCGAAATATCTGACATAGCCAATCTTTGGCCTTTCACTTCATCTCTGCATACGATTCCTTCTCAAGCAGATCGTGTTTCATCTTTTAATTAGGGGTATAGTTGTGGTATGGTTGGGTGAGGTATAGCTAGGGTACAGTTGGTCATTTATTATATACTGAGTGCAGTTTTGGGTGAGTTGTCCGTTGGGTCAGTTCTCAGTTTGATCAGTTCTCCAGGATTCTAGCGGGATAGCCAATAGAGGTAAACAAGGATCTAATCATGATATCTACAGTCTTCAACACTATTACAGAACTACAAGATAAATACATATTTCTTATCTCACGATTTAGAAACCTTCACGTTTCTTGCTGCAAATTTTGTTCACACTGATCTCTACTATTGTGTACACTATCAGATTGTGTGATAATCTAATTTGTAAATAATATGTGTGCTTCGTAGATCGGAGATAATGTTTATCGAGTTATCCAATGTCTAGTCCTTTTTCTCTCTCTCTAGTCCTTGGTAATGGCATAGATATTTTTGATCCTGTGTCAACCCCCTTATTGAAAATCAAGCTACTATTGATTATGAATTAATTTCAAGTGGCTATGAGGCTACTGCATATTTAAGTGCCAAGTTACAGCTCGTTAGTGATGTTAGCAGCCTATTTAATGTTAGCAGCCTATTTAATGTTAGCAGCCTATTTAATGTTAGCAGCCTATATACCACGCCACGCAGTCACTTCGGCAATACTGTACTAAACAGTCACATGTACAGACACTGATCCTACAGGCCATCTAATTTGAAAAGAATTTTTGACAGAGCTCATGTCTCTAGTCCATGCCTACAACTCTAGCTTCCTGTTAAGTTTTTTGTCGACGTTTTTCGCTACGTAGTACCGAAGCGGCCCCAAGAGCTGAAACTGCCGACGGAGGTCTACTACCACACGACCGAGAACTGCCTGGCCGCGCTGATTGGCCCGTCTGCGGAGCAACCCGTCGACGACCAATCGGATCTGCTGACGAACATGCGGCTCGCCTTCCAGTCCACGCTGCAGGCTATCATTCGTCAGCAGCCGCCGTGTGTGGCGACCCCCAAGGACTGTTTGGTGGAGGACGTGACCGTAGGGTGCTCCAGGCTCTCCTTGGCCCCCCAAAAGAACCCTCTCTCTCTCTCCCAGCAGCGCAGACAGAGGCGCTATGTGATGGCGCGGCAGCAGGACGAGATCGTTGCTGATCTGTCTAGGTTGGCCTGGCAAATCCGCCTAGAATGTCTGAAATACTGAAACACAAAGCTAACCCTAGTCCTAGATTTCTAACCCAAACCCTAATCCAAGCTTTTAAGCCTTCTGGTCTAACTGAGGTCCAACCGTGGTCCAGTTATCTATTTCAATTATGCTCTATTTCTTTGAGGATTTTTTTATTATCATAGTCAAAAGACTGGAACTTTGTTATTGATAATTGGATCACAGTAGGTCAAAGTTATTTTTTCTTGCAGTAGGTGTATATATGTACATGGTGGGCAAATATGTGCATGCACAGTGATCTGAACAGTGATCCGATCACAATGACTTCCTGCGATCTGTGCTTTCTTGTCTCACAAAACACTTGAATATATTTGATTCTGAACGCAAAACGTTTGGAAAGAATAAAATGGGCCTCAACACTTAGGCCTACTTTGTCACGTTTTGCATGAAACTTACTAGAAACTAAGGCTGCAATCATTATAATGACAGTGCTCTGCAATTGTGACTTGTGTAAGTACCCCATGTTTATTTAGCATATCTCAGCGTATTCAATCCCTTTCATCACTTTCAGTTCCCCCCACAACGTCGCACAAGTCCAGCGCGCGCGCCTGCACGCGCCCTACAGCCTTTCTGTTCAGTTCCACCTGAGTACACGCGTACCGGAAGCGGGCGGGGAATGGCCCGATGAGTACCAGCACGCGACCAATCGGCTGTTTGGAATGTTTGAACATTTCGAGGAGATTCTCGTGTCGGGCGAGTTTGACCTTAGAATGAAGTCAAAGGTGAAGGACGTTCAGTCGGTGAATGACAGTTTGACCTTGGCTCCGGTGAAGGCAGTGTGTGACCTTGGGTACCGCTTCAACGAGTCCATTCTGCTCTGCGGTGAGAGGAACTAACGCAAATAAATTTCTATGTTTATACATATGGATTGCTAAGTTGTATACGGACACAGGAGAACTTTCAATAAAGAATGGAAACTTGTCTTGTGCATTTTAGAAAGTGGTGAATTTACTGTACCAAAGAACGCATTGAATGCTAGTTAGCATTATTATGAAAATTTAATATTGCAAGAATGAGAAAGTTAATTACGGTCACAAAGTAACTCAAATTTTATCAATCACTATCAATAATTATTTATTTGTAGTCATTTCACTCCATTCAGCTGAGTTGCGTACCAATTAACATTAAGTCAGTCAATATGGCCGTTCGATTAGTGCAAGTATTCTGTTTAATATGAGTGTTGCCGTTACTTTAACCTGATGCATTATATACACAAATTTCTATATAGGTATATATGTATGTCTGGGCTTAATTGGGCATGTAATCATTTTATTCTGTTTCCTGCGCGTCAGTGTCCTGTGGTGCCGGTACGTACTACAACACGAGCTTGGACCGCTGTGTCGCCTGTTCGCCCGGTCAGTACCAGGACGTGCAGACCCAGTTCAGCTGCAAGCCGTGCCCGCCAGGCAGCGCCACGCTCGAGATAGGAGCCACGCATCAAACACAGTGCGCGGGTGAGTGAGAAAGTGTCTGCTAGATGCTGGAGAGGAATCTTGCATCAGACACAGCGCGCTGGTGAGTAAGAAAGTGTCTGGTAGAGGCTAGAGAGGAATCTTGCATCAAACACAGCACGCTTGTGACCAAGAAAGTGTCTGCTAGATGCTAGAGAGGAATCTTGCATCAAGCACAGCGCGCTGGTGAGTAAGAAAGTGTCTGCTAGATAGGAGCCATGCTCCAGACCCAGTACGCAGATGAGTGAAAAAGTGTCTGCTTTGGGATAATGAGGATTTTCAATTCTATTACGATCAAAGTCTGAAGGACCTGAATATGGAATTCACATAGAGAATTGAGACAAAGTGTGACCAGAGTTGGTGTCACGGTGTCACCGGTAAACAACTCTTGGTATAATATAACGTTATGCTTATTATGTCCCCACTGACTGCAAAATTTATTTGAGTTTTTGGCGTGCCCAAAATGTACTTTTTTCATTCAATTTTAGTATTTCACAAAAAAAACTCAAATTTAGCTTTGGATAATCGAGCAACGATTTGTTGTAAAATCTAGAAGCTGTACATTTATGTTAATGAATGAGTGGGATGTTTCAGATATCGATGAGTGTGAGTCGAACCCTTGTCTGCACCACGGCCGCTGCAGCAACCAACGGGCTTTCTACCTCTGCGACTGCTTACCAGGCTACAAAGGTAGGTATAGCTTCCTCTGTTCATTAATTTGCTTGCCAAAGTTAGGCCATTGACACTAAAATTTTCTCTACCACATGTATAGGCCTGGGCTTTGTTATACTCTGACCATAGAAGTTCTATGATAGAACTCGTTATTGTACTACACCAGTCGATGTGGTGTTATCTCATCGTAGCCCGGAGAGAAAATCCTGGCGGTTGCATGACTAGGGATAACTAGGCCACGGGCTGGTATTCGTTAGACCATCGGCGCCTGTATGAAAGCTTGCCCGTGACGTCATAGTCTGAGATCCATTATGGCAAAGTTCTCTCACAGTCAATTCAGAGCAATTGTTGGCAATTGTTTGCCTTAAAAGCCTGCCTTGTTACTTGTTTGCTATGCTTTATTGGTTATTGCGTGCTTCTAAAACAGCAATTGCTTGCCTTGTAAAATCTACCTTTAATGAATAATGAATAATAAATTTGGTATAATAAACTAAATTAATTAGTTTAATTAATTAGCCCTGATGAAACATGCGTAAAGTTACGCCTGCTTCTTCTAAAACAGGCGTAGTGTAACTGGCCAGACGTTAAAAACCACGTAGGTCTACGCCAGCATGATCGATTTTCACGTGTAATGATGCGCCTGCCCGTTTCAATTAAGGTGTACAATTTGCATCTAATCATCATTTCTGGTGTACTTGTAGGATATAATGTTCTTATAGGGAATATAACTGATCTAGGTTTAGGTACTAATGCGAGAAGTAATAGAGGAAGTCGCAACACCGAGTTACAACTTAGGATTTCTCTTTATTGACGTCGCTTGCATGCAGCAAGCGACGCGTGGTACAAAAGGTTGGAGCCTAACAGAAAACGGGACATAATCTATCCGAAACTGTCTAACCTAACCCAACTAAACTGAACTCAAATAATACCTAAAGGAAAGTTATCTATAGCCTACCGTGTGAAACTTTGGAAGTTATCAATAGAAATCTTAATTGTATTCTTAGTGTTGTCACTTCCTCGGTTACTTCTCTCATTCAATAAAGAAGCAATTAAAAATATAAATCAACGTTCTTCAACACACCTAGCCTGCAGAACTTTGATAACAAATTTATAATATTTATAAATTTATGAAGATAACAAATTTGACTCTATAGAATATCATAAATTAAACCTTTAAAACAATTGATTACGAAAGGATAGCAAAAAGTTTTACACGCGCCAACAGGGGCGCGCTGTGAGGACCGCGTCTACGACTGCGCCAGTCATGCCTGCAGTAATGGCGGGTCCTGCGTCCCCGCCGGGCCGCACAACTACACGTGTCTGTGCCGCGCCAGCTACTCTGGAGACTACTGCCAGTTCGCATCCGGTATGTGACGACAGCTTGCGCGGCATCTGTTGATTTTTTCGCACCTTTAATAGACGCGTTGTAGTTGTTGAAATAAACAAATATTTCTAGAAGCAATAATATAAGCCAACAGCTTTTCTTAATAAAAAAAATTATGATAGTTATAAAAAAATTTTTAAGTCCAACCGTCATTTCACTTATAAATCATAATGGTGGCCATAGCGCTGTTGCTTTCATTCTTTAATATCTTTCAACATACTCATGTTTCAATGAGTATTCACTATTTTCATCCGATCACGAGCTATTTAACTACTTCCCAGCAATTGCGGTATTGTAGGACGATAGCTGATTGGCTGTTGCCTCAGTTGACGGTGGCTGGGGCGACTGGTCTGATTGGTCGCCGTGCAACCGGTCGTGTGGCGCGGGCGTGACGTCACGCAACAGGTCATGTGACAGCCCGGTGCCGAGCTACGGGGGGCGCGACTGTGAGGGCGCGCCGCTAATCGAGAAAGTCTGCAACGTCCACCCGTGTCCACGTAAGATGCCATCTTGGAAATGCTAATTGTTGTTTGAATGCATATATTTTAATAGTTTTACCTTTTGTGATAATGGCCTAGTTAAAACATTTACGTTGCGACATTTTTATCGACTCTACCTTTAACTTCAACCATTATTCCTGTTTGTACGTCAATTTCTTTGCAATATAACATCAGCAATCCTCATCATGCTGTAACGGAATGATTTATAATATGTCTACAAGAAAGCGGAAACGTAAATAGGTTTAGTTTGCACAGATTTTTTTTGCATACTTTGCCACAAATTTGCATGCATTTTTTCGCAATTTTGACGCATTTTCAAACATTTTTTTATTAAGTTTTTTCCATGTGTACATGTGCTAAATCCATATTTGCAGGTTAAGTTTAGCCCTGCAAAGACACGCGTTGCACAACACCTGCTTCTTCAAAAGCAGGCGTAGTGCAACTACTCCGACTTTTGAAGCCACGTAGATGTACGCCACCATAGTCAATTTTCACGTGTAATGCTACGCCTGCTCATTTCACATTAAGCGTAGAATTAGCATCTAACCCTCATAGCATACTACGCCATGATGGTAAACTTAACATGATGCTAAACTAAACCCTGCTTATTCTGCAGAGTGCAAGCGCCTGCGTCGCCCCTATCAGGGGATCATCTACTGTGAGACCAACTCCTCGCTCGAGCTGACAGCGTGCGAGGTGAGCTGTCAGCCGGGGTTCACGTTCGCGTCCCGCACCCTCCCCTCGTACATGTGCGGCCCCTCCACGGCGCACCTCTGGCCGCACGAGTCGCCCGATAACCCTCGTGCTCTGCTCCCGCCCTGCACCGGTACGGATATTTGATCGGCGTTGGCGTTGTGTGGAGTCTCAGGGGGGGAATATACTTTGAGGATTGGATTTGAGGAAATGATGTTCCTTTGGATGTTGCAGACAGGCATGATGGAAGTATTCTATATTTGAATTTATTTGAGGGAGTCCAGAACTTAGAGAGAAATTTTTTTATATTGGAAGAAAGTTTCCCTTATGTTCTCAATTTACATTAAATTTAAATATTTTAGAGTATTAAATCAAATAGATTACGTAAATACATGCAGTATCTTGTTTTGATGCTAGTTACAACGTCATTTCTAGTATTCTATTCATTTTTTGCAT
Source organism: Chamaedrilus cognettii (assembly GCA_034695025.1). Taxonomy (NCBI): domain Eukaryota; kingdom Metazoa; phylum Annelida; class Clitellata; order Enchytraeida; family Enchytraeidae; genus Chamaedrilus; species Chamaedrilus cognettii. The sequence goes on along the minus strand of JAQIWG010004328.1, from coordinate 4,161 downwards.
ATCTTTACTCTATACCAGATACATACCAGAAAATACCAGATATTATGCAGTTGGCTTTTTTCACAGTGGACCTATTTTGTTTGGCCACTCATCCAAATAACCCATAATCGTCGTGCCTTCTAGTGGATGTAAAGTGGAGGGCAGGTATCCATGCCTGCAAATGGCCTACCCCTGCATTAGTTAAGAATGCGATCACAAAACGCGCGCGTGTGTGTCCGTCGTCTTGCCTTCAGAGCGCGTACAGCCCGAAGGCGTGACTTACTCCCTCCACACATCCCTCCCTGACCTCCCCTGCTCCACCGAGGCCGAGCGGGAGGCCCTCCACAGCGAGCTGATCCGGCGGGCCAACGAGCATACGGCCCGTCTGCCCTGTCGGGGCTCGGGGGCCTGCAGGCTCAACGAGCCCCTGCTCATTGGCTGCAGTGGGCACAACGCTACCCGTTGGCGCAGGACGGCCCAGCGTGACGTGACTGGGCTGGGAAATAGCCGAGATGACGTCAATGAGCTGCGTAGTCGACCACATGACGTCACTGGATATGTCAGTCGACAAGATGACGTCACTGGGAGAAGCAGTGGCGTCATTGAAGTCATGATGTCGCTGACGTATTGGATAGACGATGGGACTCGGTCTCGTAATGACGGTAGCATATTATAACATATAAATTATATGTTGCTGTGCGATATAACAGGCTCAGGTTTCTAGTTTAAAGATTTGGGCCTGCGGAGTGAATCATTGGGATGTGGTTGTTACATTGATTTCAGCTTAAGTGTTTGTGAAAGCGTGCATACATATTTTCTATATGCTGATTGATGTGTGGTTTGGGCATTCAGAATCCAATTTTGCTGCCGATATTGCCATCAAGTTTAGCATAGTACTATGATTGCTAATGAGTTAACCGCATTCATTGTTTAGCACTATTTGATATCTTCTGCCTTAGCAACACTCTGCAGTAAAGTGAGTATTTTGAAATTTTTGCAGTGTAATTATTTAATTACTTAATTATTTCTCAGTTGAAGACTACGAGTCCACAGCTCGAGACATGTCGCGTCTTGCCGCCGAGTTGTTGCTCGACTCGCGCGAGGGTCGCCTCTACTTGGAGCTGAACGGGTCTCGAGTGACGCTCGAGTCAGAGCACACCTCTGCACTGAACGCGCTACGCTGTGCGCGCGGCTCCGTGCCGGACTTGGACGGCACGCTCTGCCGTGAGTCCTCCTTTGAGTTTGCTAGAACCCTTGGCTTTTGGTTCATCTAAATAGTTGTATTTGGGTTCAATAAATTTGGACTAGTCGACGTAAGCTGACCCTAGACGAGCAGTTTGTTTCAATTTTAATCCTATACAAGGTTCAATTTGCTTGGGTGGGTGAGACGTTTAACCCATCCAGTTCATCGACAAACGTGGCATTTACTTTTATTTTATATCAACTCATCTGAATTTTGGTGTTTTTTAGGCGATCTAACCCTCCACTTCTTTTAGTACAAATCGATCCCTGATCCTAAATAACCATCCACTTATTTCTATTAATTCTAACCCCTGATTCTAAACATCTGCACTGGCCACTAACCATAAATAAATTTTAATTAACTCAAACTTCTTCTGATACTAAATGTTTGCGATGGCATTTTGATGTAACCTATGTCATGTGATGCTATCTTTTAAAAATGAATTTCATGATGATTGCTTGCGCAAATTTTATTTAAATTTAACACTGAAACCTGAATAAAGATGATACATTTAATAACCTTGATGCTGTTGTTGACTGTGACTCAGACGAGTGCAGCCCAGGGACGCGGGCCAGCAGGGACCTGTGCGTCCCGTGTGACGTAGGGACCTACCAGCCCGCGAGGGGCCAGTTCGACTGCATTCCCTGTCCGCGCCATGAGGTCACCTTCGGGCGCGGCGCCAGCCTCGCCATGGAATGCTGTAAGCAGTGACGGGGCCAGCGTGTGTTTTGGGGGCATGAGCCCCATTTAATTTACTTAATCGGGTTCTTTAATCGTAAACGAAATAAACTATTCTCCCTCGCACACGACTTTCATCAGTTTTATTGCAAGGTTTCTATTTGCAAATTTTGGAAAAAGGATGTGACCGATAGGATAAAGTGGAGGTGTCCAATGTCCATGGTCGCAAACGGCCCTGCGCAGGCAGGGAAGGCGGCCACAAAACGCTCGTGTCTGCGCGTGTGCGTGTTTCTATTTACAAATTTATAATTATATCAAATCAATACCGCGGAAAACACCGCTGTTAAGCGTATGAGGCTATGATGTTTGTCCTGTAACGACTGCTAGTTAAGAGGTGCTTCAATGCGTAGGGCTACTTTTGTGGACAGTGAATGTAGGCCTATGCTTATTCCTGGGGTAACGTGAGCATTTGTGATTGGAGATAGAGCTGCAACGCATATGTGCATACTCTATGCTTCAGGTCAATTAATTATTTTTGAGTAAATCTTTTAAAGGTATTGACTAATTAAACAGAATACTATTATTTGTGTGACATCTGACCATTGACATCTTATGCTGTGCAGATGTCAATGGCTCGGCACCCCCAGACATTCCAGAGGAACTCATCGACCAGGGTAACAAAACCCTCTTGTCAAAATTTATTTTTGTTTTGAACGTTAGTACAATATTGTCCCTTTATTTTTAATCTATGAACATTTTTTTTTTCAGGTCTTCTAACTTTTATCTCTGTCTCTCTTTGCGTTTTGTTAACAAAAAATCTGTTATATCTTTGCATCATTATATCTTATATATCTTTTTCAGGTATTAAATCTTGTCTCAGATCTTTAATTGGATACATTTTTCGGGATACTTTATTATGTTAATGTTACACATTGTGATTTAACTGCAAATTTGTGAGTCTCGTTCAACGTCTTTAAAAATAATATGAGTAATATTATTATTATAACCATATGAGTAAGCTTACGCCAAGAAGTGTTCATGTTTTGAAGTGAGAACTTAAGTTAATGTCTTGAGTGAAGTCGTTAGTACAAGTTATCAATTAAACGTTTCCATTCGCCCATCAGTAGATACGTAGCACTTTTTTCCGTGTTGTTGCTAATTTCTAAATTTGGGTTGCCAAACAGTTCTTCTGTCTTTTCTGTTTCAGATGCAAGTTCGACGCGTCGTTTGTTGCTCGTGTTCGTAGTTCTAGTCGGACTGATAGCACTGGCGATGGGCGGCGCACTGCTCACTCTAGTAGTGACTAGGCACAGAACTTTGCCACCGAGCTCCGAGGGACATGTGCAGAACGGGACAAAGAAAGGCAAACCGCTTAGCTGTAAGGACTCGAGGTCACAGAAGGAACGTACTGAGTTGCTATCTGCTACCACGTAGGATGGCTCGCACAAAGACTGCGGAACAAGAACTTCTTGTTCTTGTTCTTGTTGTTCTTCATGAAGAACTTTTTGTTCTTGTTCTGTAGTCTTGAGCATGCAAGGATGGTCTAATCTCTGAATGGATCGTTTGTTACGAAGCGAGCAGCTTTTGATGTATTATATTCTGAATATTAAGTTATTTGTAAGATATTAAATAAATTCATTGACGTGGATTTGCTCGAATGTTTGGCAGGTGCCAAAGGAAGATGTTATATTTGAACTTAATAGCTCAATGAACCAAGTGACTCGATATTTGTTGGTTCTTGCATGGTTTTAGCATCCTACAGCAAAATCCCGTAATCTTGAAGTTAACGTGTCTTTCTATTTAGATTCGGGTGTGTCAAACCCCGCCCACTCGTTGTCGCCTATAAGGTATAAGGTGCGGAAAAGGACTGTCGTGTGAGAGGGGATCGATGATGCCAGTGGTTAAGTGTGCTAAGTTTAGATTTTAATATGTCGTGAATCTACCGCACGCTAGAGACATTTGGTTTTTTGTATGCGTTTCTGTTGTTTTCTAGAATTGTAATCTCATCCGAATTCTGTAAAGCCATTCCGTTGAATGCTGATCAATAAATCAAATGCTGCAGTATTTTACTTGCTGTTCTGGACAGTTGATCACTTTGATAGGACATGAGCGTCTTTAATTATGCCTATGTAGCTGCTGTTACATGTCTGGTAAGTACTTTAAATAGTTGAACTTATAATTGATAATAGTTGAACTTATAATTGATAATAGTTGAACTTATAATTGATAATAGTTGAACTTATAATTGATAATAGTTGAAC
>JAQIWG010004327.1:0-16224 GCA_034695025.1 Chamaedrilus cognettii | reverse complement strand
GCCCAAACGTGTCATGATGACACGTTTGGGCACCACCACTTTTTTTTCCTCAACTACGCCTCTGAGTTCACGTCAAACAATTTTGCATCCTGATAGCATGGGTGTATAGGCATCCGATTCACGTCATTCCGGTGCAGGCAATATCCACTGCCGTCTAAGTTTGCTATGCTCGTACTTCGCATGTTGACGTTTCAAAATATCATCCGCTTACAAATTTACAAGTAAGCGTATGCTCTATTTTGACAACAGTGTGATGAACTTTCACATGTTGCTGAATGATCTATCTCTCAAGCTTCATTTCTAATTTTTGTAGCGTTGTGGTTATCTTAGCAGTTTAGTTAGTAGTTAAAAGTTACAAGTCATTGATATGGTATAATGGTAGGAACAACAAGGGTAGTAAATTACATATGAGATGAATGGATTTCGTGGAATTCATTGTTTCTTCAGATTTGAACGAGGTACGGGAATCAACTGTTATATTGTGCACGGTACATGATCAGTATCATTCAAGATATAGTGCATCTATTCAATTGCCAGCAAAATCTTTTCTCACACTTATACGTTTGCATTTGTTTATTGCCGCATTTCAACAGCCGTCGATTGTTACTGCGTGTTTGCAGAGAGTTCCAGAAGGTTGGAATGATGCAAGATCGCTGCAAGAAATACTTTAAAAACTGTTGTGATACAACTTGTAGATCTCTGAGTTGTAGCTGCTAGCCTGCTGGCACGCTCTGCCACAGTTGATAACTTCTATAATAGTCCATTCGTTCAATATTAACCAAAAGCATGTGTTAGTAATTGATTATTTATGACGTATTCTGTCAAATGTTTAAATGATTACAAATTTCCTTATACAGCATAGGCACATATGCATTTACAGACTATATTCATTAACCTTTGTCATGTAGCGCGCTTAAACACTTTTTAAGCGCCTACTGTTTTGTGTGCCGCGGCTAGCACGTCGTTTAAAACTAACCAGGCCCCTAAAACCCCTCTACAAACCACGTCTATAGACCCCTCTAAAACCACGTTTTAGCTACTTTCGTAAAGCATGAATTTTACAAAAATTTGAATCACAGCTACATGCAATCATATACTTGTAATAATGTACACACATGTAATGATGTACACACATGTAATGATGTACACACATGTAATGATGTACACACATGTAATGATGTACTCTACATGTGTGTTTACTCAACAGAAGACAGAAATACATCGATAGCATAATAAATAAATAAAACTTAAGCTATAATCATACAACATGCAGTAAGTTGACGATGATACAATCACATCGTGAGGATAAGTTGATATAAGCTTATACATGCAACAGGCTGCAGTACAGGCAGCACGCAGGCAGCACGTAGGCAGCACGTAGGCTGTACTGCTACAATATGCCACATTTAACCTTGAAGCACGCATAAGCCATTGCATTTGTCTTAGCTTTTGACCAGTCAGAACTGATATTGAACACTTGTTGGGTTAATAAAAATTCAGCAGCGCACTTTGACTGATTTATTAAATCTTTAATTACAGAATTGTCGCACGACTGTAGGCCTTTGATGAAAGCAAGTGTCGCCTGTTCGAAAGGTGCATAGAAGTCAATCGCCCTTGTCTACAAATAACGTCCTATACGCTTTCCCATTAAGCCCCGTAGGCCTACACTAGAGGGACAATTTGTCACTGACGACGCCGAACTAAGGGGTCGACTTAACATGGACATGGTAGCAACGGTTTGACGCCTCGGAGCGGCTAGCGAAAATCCACGCAGGTGTTGCTGTTCGTCGAGCGGAGGCGGCTTTGTATTGTAAGCTCATTGTTCACAGCGGCAGCAGAACTGCATCAAACAAGTTCAGCTACATGCAGTGATTTGTAGACCAGAACGCATAGGCCTAGTCTATACACTATACAGTGTTTATAATTGTATACTCGATGTTATTATAATTATACATTTGTAAACTTGTTGCCCGAATCTCAGCCAATGTAACTTATATCAAATCAACGGGGATAGGCCAAGTGTTCTCGCTTGGTCCTTCCATTGCCTAGAATAGACGCGCTGCTGTATTCTTGGCAAATAGCTGCAATTGCTGCATAATTATACAAATACAATTTGCTAGAATATACTCGCAGTAACCAAGCCTATATCGCAATATGATTATAGCCTAGCAATGAAGGTTATGCCATGAAAGATATCGAAATGAAACTCTGACTTCATAATTGTGATTGTGCTATTATTATTATATAATTATTTATTTATTTATTTATTATCAATTATATTATTATTTATAATGATTATACTCCAAGATACCCAAAGCATAAAAAATATATCGGAAAAAATCTAACTAGCAGGCCTGCATTTTTCAATTTTTCCTTTACACCGCTGTCATATAACTGGACCTGTTATTTGTCCACGTGTCCAGGCTTGTACTTTTGAAGCCCGTCGTCAAAAACACTCATCGATTTTGATTGATCGGGTCCGTATCCGTGCGCCTTTAGCGGGAGCGACGAGCGAAAATCCAGAAATATCGTCCCACACTACAATGGAAATGTCTTCAATCGAATAATCGATGCGTCCAACCAAGTCGGTTGTTTCCGGACGATTGTATCGCCAGGCGTAACTCGGCTACGTCACCATGGACTCCGATAATGACTTCCTGCAATACGTTATCTTATCTTAAAGTGAAGCTACAGGGTAGCCTAACTTCATAATGTGCGTGTATAGTCAAGGCGAAAGTTGTGTAGGACTACCCATGGCTATGTTGTAACCATGAAGCGCACTACAACTAAATATTCACGACTGGGGAACTGAGGCCGAGAGAAAGAAGTCAGAGGTGGGGGTGGCGGGGGGTGCGGGGTAAAAGATAGGAGGCAGGTACATGTAGTGGGCGAAAAACACGTAGATCTGGGTCACAAATGTTTCTTGAAGAAACGGCCTTCCTATACAAGGGACCTTCCTAGGAAAGAAATACTTCCTATGAGGCTAAATGCTGTCGCGGGATATTTGGCAGAGATACCCAGAATCTAGAGACATTCACTGTGCTTAAATGGTGTCACTGGTTCTGCAGAAGCAGTAGGCCTAGCAGCGGCGGTTTTGTACTCCTATTTCGACTGCTGCGCCGCCGCTGTCCCTGAAACTAGTAACGGATCGAAGCGATAGATTCGAGGACGTTCAACGTATGGGCTACACTCAGTCTCTGTGCGCACCCTGCTCGGGGCTCTCCGCGCAGCAGGCTAGTGTCGGGAGTGTTGTATTCGGGGGTGGACCCAGGACTTCATCATGGAGGGGGGTGGGAGTGGGGGGGCGCATTTTGTGGTACAGAAGGTAAGATACACTTCGTAAAAATTCGCGGGCCAGGGAGGATGCGTATAGCGATAAAAGTCTAGGCCCGTTATATTGATTTTCTATCGAATTCACGACCAGGGAGGGGCAGAGGTAAGCGCTCGTCACACAGAAATGAAAAACCACTGTCAATTATTGCCCACTTCAATAACTAGTTCAATAACTAGTTCAATAACTAGTTCAATAACTAGTTCAATAACTAGTTCAATAACTAGTTCAATAACTTGTTCAATAACTAGTTCAATAACTAGTTCGATAACTAGTTCAATCAATAACTAGTTCAATAACTAGTTCAATAGCTAGTTCAATAACTAGTTCAATAACTAGTTTAATAAGTAGTTCAATAGCTAGTTCTAATAATAAGGGTGGCCATTTCTTGCTATAACAAAAATCCTAACTCTAAAATTGAAGCATGTTTCATTGTTGAGAGGGACGTACGGTTGTTCGTGGCTCCCATGATTTTGCCCGTAGCCGCCACGGGTGCCACGTGCTGTTGGTTGGTGTTGCCATGGAGCGCCCATATAGAACAATGGTTGACTCGATATGGCCGCCACGCATTCTCCCTGCTATGGTCTGCACTCCGCTGCGTGGCAGCGTTCAGCGGATTGTCAAAAGCCCAGCGGCTGCAGCGCAATTATTCATGCTAGCGTGGCATTGTTGCGGCCGTAGGAACGTCAATATGAATGTTTTATAGTCGATGGCCTATAGACTAGTGTACCGTCGTTACCACTACCCTAAGTAACGCTTTATAATAGGTGATTTGATTGCACAGAAGCGCATGTGTTTATGTAGCTTACATAGGACCTGTTATGTACGTGCAACCCTGATCTTATAACAATAATTATTTGACATCACCCCTCACGCGGCAGGCGATAGTCAATGATGCGGAGGCGACAGATCACTCACAACGGTAAACAAACTTCAACGGACTTAAAAATTCAAATTACCCAGGGTTAAATCGGGTTCAGTGGGACGGCTAAGGTCTATGACCTGCTGTTCTCAGAGAGTTACAGTCAAAGAGGCGTGATTCGTATCATGTGAAAGAGCGTTCTTTGGCGAATAAAATGAGTACAAAAACTATTGCCTGTCTGCCTCCCGCTTACCTACAGCACTTCCGCACTGCTGACTCCCGATGAAAAACAACGGTTTTTTGCAAGTGCTTATACAAACCGTCAAAATCTTACCAAGACTGCTGTGGATGAAGTATTATATGAGTATACTCTTTCAAAACTTCCACACGCGGCTTTTGGCATGCGGAGCTTGTCTATGTCTATATAACATTGTGGCCCATTGAACCTGAATTTGTTGTTGAATTATAATGCAGTGGGTGTGTGCACTCTGAGCGTTGCAAAGTTTTCGTACATAAAACTGTCCCATTGAAACTTAAATACATACACGATGACTTATCAGCACAATAGTAAAGACTCTCCCATTGAGCCTTAAATAACCCTACTTCAAAGAAAGATCTTGCTTACGCCAATCCACTAGGCCTATATCGATCGTGTAAAACTATCAAAGGGGGTGACATACGAAAACCTATAGCCAATAACACGCAAAACATCTTCGAGGAATAATTCTTGCAGCCACGCCGGAGAGATTTATAAGACTTGTCAGTGATTAAAATCTCGATTCGAGCACAACTAATCTAGATTTATTCTTTCTATATAACATCAAATTTTTGACTACTATGGCTAGCATGTAGTACGGTATGTAGCCTAGACTACCGCTGTATTAGGTCCGTGCCTGACTTCATACCTATGTTAAACACTACGAAGCGTGTGTGTGCTCTCACTGTGAGGCTTTCTGATACAGTAGCCCTCTTCCAGACTATTACCTAGATACATTGTTTGTAGAGCCATACGTGCATGTAAAAGAGCTGCACAACAGCTCTTCCACACCCTCCCCTGACCTATGACATGTGTACATTGTTTGTAGAGCAGTGCGCTGCACAGTAGCTCTTCCGCACTCTCGCCCTGACTATCGGATGTTTCCTTGGAGCGCCAAGCATAGCAACAGCTAGACGACCCTACACGATGACGGACGAGATCCCGATCGACTCTGACTCGATGGCGCTCGCCCTTCGCTCGCTCGACCGCATGCTCAAGATGCACATGCTCAGCCTGCAGGACCTCATGTCGGACTCCCCCCGAGGGGCCCTGCAGGGGAGCGCACTGCTCGCGCCCCGGCGCCCCTCGATCCAGCAGGACAGCAAGCTGACGCGGCGAGGCAGCCAAATGATCGGAGCGATCAGTGCCAAGGAGGGTGGAGTAAAAACGCCCGCTATACGAACAGAACAGGTGAAATATGGCGCCAAACTAACCGCCTTTGTCGTCTATTCTGTTAATGTCCATGTTTCACACTAGTTTAGATCTTTGCGCCCTTGTGCGGACAGCTGTAGCTGGATTTTTTCCGACGGATACCCTTCCTGACGCCATCCAAATAAGTAATTTTCGGGCACGGGGTTAGTAGCTAGCGACACTTGTGTGCTTAATTGCCTTGCTGAAGGGCCTGTAACCCATGGTTTCATAGTTGGCGGCGCGGGGACTTGAACCCTGGTCCTCTGGACTCTTCGTTCTACGCCTTCAACACTACACCACAGCGCCTCGCTGTTAAATATTGTGTGTTAATGTAAATTACGTTTGAGTGTAGTTAAACTCTCTCGGTCTAATTGAAGGAAGTAGGTTGAAATTTGCACTGCTGTTAGAATCAGAACCAGTGTTCTTTGTGCAATCGTTTAGCTTAACAACTTAGAACAGATCAAGTATTTGAACATTTGGTATTTCACACCTTTCGGGTCTAAAATTCACGCACAGGCACGCGCATTATGAGCTGACTCGAATAATTCATGACAAACGAGGGTCGGCCGAACGAACCTGTCGCATTAATCGATTCGAGCTGTAGGCTGCAGCGTTTATAACGACCGTGTCCTGCGACAAAGCGATTACCACAATCGTTAGTGCACGTCATGAGTGACGTTTGCAAACAGTGCGCAACGCGGCAGGTACTAAAACTGCGTAATTTATAGGCTATAGCTGACACAATTACCATTGTAATAAACATAACGTCGCATCGCAACCTGTGCAATATCTATGCATATAATATTCAAATCCTATCAGTAGGTTACGTGCTTAGCATTATGAGTTATTGTTACGAAATTTTGTTCTTACAAAAACTCTGTGTTGATAAACTTTGTACGAAACAAAATTTAGTAAGGTTTACTAAATTTATGATTACGTAGGCCTATCTGCTGTGACTTGCAGACGCCAGTGACCGTCCGAGTGATGTTCATGAAGATCGGAGCCATCGACACGATCCACGACCGCTACTCGGCGGACGTCATGGTGCAGTCCAAGTGGAGGGAACCGAGCCTCGACGGAAAGAAAGTTGTAAGCACATTCATCTAAGCTCCCTGGGGAATCTCATTTAAGAACCGATTTTATGAAAATCTCAGCGAATAGTCTAACCCAACTTTGCATGAAAGCGGATTTCGTGCATGCATGAAAGAACTAGAAACGGCGAGCTAACGTCACGATGATATTTTGACGTCAAAATGACGTCTCATGATGATTGCTGCAGCTGCAAGCACACGCGCGCGCAGTTTTTGCTTTGATGTACCACGCAGAGAAATGATGTGTGTTCTGAGACTCTATTTCTAGATGGGTTCTATGTTTAGTTCTGTTGGCCTTATCAATTTATTTGCCCCACAGAACAACAGCAGTTAACGGCATAGCGATGCTGCAGGTTAGATTTCATGAGGGTCATATAGGTCAGCTGAAAAAAAGCCAATGTGAATTTTGTTTTTTATATTATATTATGTCAATTGAAGAAAATCTAAGACTTAATAACAATAACAAATAACGACTTAACGACAAATATTGAAACAAGATTAAGTACGGAATCCTGAATTGAATGGTTATTTGATATTAAATGTTTCATTTTGTCACAGCATTTTCTATTCTCATGATTCACCCACAACTTTAGGACGCCGAATCGATTGACTGGGAAGAGTACTGGACGCCGAAGCTGTCGATATCCAACGGAATGAACGACTTAAAGTACGAGGTCATTAGGAAGTTGACCTATGACGTCAGTGGTCGGGCCACGGTCAGCGAGAATCGACACACTTCCGGCCAGTTCTTCGAGCTCATGGAACTGAACCATTTTCCATTCGATTCGCAGGCAAGTTTGTCTTTTTGCGGTTTTTAGAGCAAAATACAAAAGAAAATCTTAAAAATCGTTATATGTCACTTTCTTATTTTATGCGTTCTGTCGTAGCCATGAAAATTTCTTTCATTCAGCTACAGAAGATCTTTTATCTGTAGATTCCACAGTAGATGCTGAAGCACCCTAAGAATAGATTTTTGAATGTATGACACATGAAATCTTTTTTTTAGCTGTTTTCTTCATTCAGATAAATAACATGCATCAAATCAACAAAAATTGTACGCCCATTCCTCTCACACTTGGCGCCCAGGGTGACTCTCCCGTGAGACCACTCCCGGAGACCCCCCTCTTATGAGCCCCCTCCCCCGTCAGTTTAATCACTCCTCCCCCCTCGCCACGTCCCTGCCCGTGACGCGCAGGACCTGACGGTGACGATCGTGAGCGAGCGCGTCGCCTCCGAGGTGCTGCTGGTAGAGGACGAGGAGCAGCCTTCCGCTGTCAACCATGACGCCTTCAGCTCCGCGCAGGAGTGGGCCATGGACGAGAAGGTACTGGCTACTTGACACACGATGATCAACAACGGAGAATTGTTGATCAGATTTAAATTTCAATTTAGGTAGAAAACTGTAAGCTTAATATTGTGAACTCGTTTCCTTACTACACGGCTTACCCAAGACTGCTACAGCTGATAAGGACCCATAGGCGTTCATACCGTCAACAACCTCGTCACCAAGCAGGACATTGACTATAGAACTTAGTTGACAATGCAAGATATACAGTGCATATAAACATCTGATTAAGAAAGTCAATGTATTCTAGAGCGCAAGAATTCTGCAACGAAATGACAACGTTGAACGAATTCAATACATGCGTAACCGATAACGCTGCGACTCCGTGGTATAGCTCTGTGACCTCTGCGCGCTTGCGTTAAAGGTAACGGCAAACACTCTGAAATGTCAAATTTTTATAGTTTGGTGTGCCTTTATTGCCTAGAGAACGCAGTTGAAATTTTCTGCAATTGCATCAATTGTTAACGAAGATACCCTACCATAACCAAACGGTCCATTTTTTTTTGGGAACTTCGTTTATACTTGACATGATCGAGTCTAACCGTTTTAGTGTGTAATCCACACGCTTAGGTGAACGTCTGGAAGAAGATGACCACTAAGAAGACGGAGGCTGCTACGTACAACTATCCCAACTTCTGCGTGGCGGCCAAAGTCTTTCGAAGGCCGCAGTTCTTCATCTGGAACATAATTGTGATACTGGTGTGTATGTTTGCTGCTGCGTATATAGTTATATACCGCTGTGAAGATAATGAATGCATACTTCATTGAAACTGCTTTTTATTCTAACGACCAGCGATTTTTTGTCTGTGCGATGCGTTGTGGTGTAGTGGTTAAGGTGTCGAACTGAGAGTCTACAGGCCCTTCAGCAAGGCTGCTAAACACACAAGTGTCGCTAATAATCATCGTCCTGGAGAGTTCGTTATTCTGGTTGGCGACAGGAAGGCCATCCGACCGGATGCTTCAGCTACAATATATGCATCTAAGTTATGTTAACATGGACATGGGGCGTTACCTGTACGCATTGAAATTGACGTTAAAAACCATGATTGTTATTGATTTTTTATTACTGTGTTTGTGTCGATAAGCTTATGGATTCGCTACTGCTGAAAATATGTAATATTGCAAATTGAAAATTTTCATCTTGTCCCATTGTTAAATTGTACGTATGATAATATGCACTTCGTGTCATTGTAAAGCTGATTACAGCTTTGTAATCGTCTTCTGTTAATTTATAATTATATTTGAGATTTTAGGTAAGAACACAGAACTGACGACGATCCAAAATATAGGCCTATACATGTACTGTTCATATAACAAGAAAAGTACCATGATGCGCATGTACCATGGCGTAGAAATAGCCAACTACCAACAAGTTATAATTTTGTAGTAGTCTTTTAGTTGTAGGCCTACCTTTCCCTGCAGTCGAGCTAATTGCTTACTAAGCTGATTTTCAATATTATTTGCATTTTGTACTTTCAGTTTACAATCTGCAGCTTAGCGTTTGCGACGTTCACGGTGAAGATGGAGACCCCGGAGTCAAGACTACCTCTAACTTTCATACTCGTTCTTACCACAGTCACTTTCAAGTTCGTCGTCAACAAAAACCTTCCAAGGATATCATACCTTACATTAATGGCAAGGACTCTGAGACTTACTCTGATATTAGATTGAAATCGCTGTTTATTCCAGCGACTTTAGTCCAGTGGGGTTGACTAAGGCTCAATTGTTCAATCGAGAGTTATTTAAATGATCTCAGATTATTTATATTCATAACTCTCCGATAAAAGCGAGTTGGCCTTTTGGACCTATTTGGGTCGTCATGTCATTTTTGTTCCATGACTATCTAAAAGCAAATAACTCTCTATTGAATAACTGGCTCTGGAAATTAAAAAAATGAAATTATGAAATGGAAAAACTGAAATTAAACAGAAAAAGTCGATAGAACAAATGGTTGGTTGTATGTTCACAGAACAAATGCATCCTCGGTTGAATGTTCACAGGACAAGTACATTCTCGGCTGCATGGTCATACTGTCGACCATCTGCGTCTGGCACAGCATCGCTGGGGCCGTCGTCTACTCGGCTACCGACCCATCCAGCAGCGCTGCGACCACCACCACCACCACGACCACGACCGCTGCCCCGGTGATCAACGTCTCCTCCCTGACTAGCACGGCCGCGCCGGGCGCCGTCTGCCCCGTATGGACCGCGCGCAACTCCACCTACTACGGACGCATGGTCGATAGGATCGCGATGGGCTGTCTCGCGTTCATCTACTTCATGTTCCATCTCGTCTTCCTCTTCATCATCGTCTGCGTCGTGAGTCTTCATCATTTCACCATTTCATCATTTCATCATTTCATCATTTACGTTTTACGTCCGCTGTCTCCGTGCTAGCAGAGGTTGGACGCATCACTTTGGTCTCACTAGATTCGATCGTTTTAGATGCGTCTCTGGAGTCCGTGGATGTTGAAGTCTGAATTGACTCGGTCCTGATCCTCCAACATTGAGTGACTTGCACCCACTAAGTAAATGAACGATGAAGAAGTGCAGTTGAAGCAAAGCTCCATTTTTTAGTTGTTACAGTTAGACTCATGATCTTGTGCGAAAGGATGAGTGTCAACATCGTCACATCCATATGCGAGGCGCTGTGGTGTAGTAGTTAAGGCGTCGGACGCGAGTCCCAGAGACCCGAGTTCGAGTCCCGGCGTCGGTAGCTATAAAGCCATGCGTTACAAGCCCTTCAACAAGGCTGTTAAACACACAAGTGTCGCTAGCTACTTACCCAACGCTAGATAACTATTTATTTGGTTGGCGTCACGAAGGGCATCGGGCCATGAAAACCAGTGTCCAGCAGTCCTCATCAGGGCGCAAACGCCTAACCCTGTTTGAAAACATGAACATTATCTATTAGACGAAAAAATGGCGGTTAGTTAGTTTTTAGTTAGAATGAAAAGTGGTTAAAATAATTTGATATTAGATAACATTTGACTTCCGAAATCCGTGGCGTTGGTAACTGCTAAGTAGCCTAAAGCTAAAAAAGATGACAAAGGAGTCCAAGGATGGTTATAAGGCATATCTAGCAACCTATGTTCATCAGTTTTACTACATTCGCTACGATCATCCACGATTCAACAAAGCATTGCCTCCTTTTCATCTCTTTTTGCATGACAGATTTTTGGTGCGCTTCATAAGCAGCATACCTATAGCCTACTTGAATTAAACAGTTGGTTTCAATCAAATCAAATTGCTAATGTATTATACCACATATTGCTAAATTATTATTATTTATTAAATTATGCGTAAGATATATATAGTCGATGTGTGACTGAAAAATTTTTTTTACCTTGACCTGCTAGTAGACCTAACCTATAAAATTGTATTCTGATACATCATCAGTAATTTTTGTTTTTCTGTTTCCTTTCAGGCCAGAGCCGATAAAGAGGGGACAAATGAAGAAATTTTTCACAAGGTCAGCTATGTTTGCATTTAATTACCGAAGTGGTTCTGGCTTTTTGTGAGTTATTTTAAAGCAATAATTACCCAGTTTTTCAATGCTTTTTTATCGCATAATGTTTAGGCCTACTCTGCTCGTACACTTGAGTCTTCTTGCTGGGCTTCTCACTTGAGAATGAAAGAACTTGAATGAGGGATTCCCAAAGGTTTTTAATCGGGTCCACAATAGGTTACATAGGTCTCAGTAATAGATTACATCCCTGCCTGCAACGCATTAGAACCAACGTCAAAAATAATGATAGTTATAATTAGTAAAATTAATTTGGAGTCAGTTTCAGCGTCTAATTTAGAGTCAGTGTTGGCGTCTAATGACGTCATCGGGGGCCTGTTGGTGATTACTCAGGCTGAAGAGCCGATAGCGTCGAACGATGACGCGCTGCATCCTTCGGACAAGACAGCGCTGAACTTTGTCAGCGTGGGCCAACACGCGTCAGTAGGGGCGGGCCGGCGCGGCGCTGCGGGCAGGGGCAACGAGAACACCGTGGCCGCACAGATTGCCATCGGGGGCGACTAGAGACACCTATCAAATTGAGAATTTTTTACTTGAATAAGAAATTATTATAATGTGTCCTAGATTGTCCAGACGTAATAGTTTTTATCACAGGCCTACCCTTCACATTGGCCTGTTTTTGTAATCTGGGAATGGAGTATCAGGTCAATAAATAAAAAATCATGATTCTTCAAAAAAATTATGAAAATGCTATAAAGAATATTTTGAACATTTTATGTATTGGAGGCCCATTAAAGGGTTAGTTTGTAGAGAGGTTATTTTAGGCTAAGGGGTTATTTTATTTACAGAAAAGTTAGTCGATTTAGGGTAAGTTGTTAGTGCGTTATTGACATGTTGGCGCAAAGAGGATACAGAAGGAGTAACAATATGTGAAAATCGAATCTAAGGCTGTGGGAAATACAATTTAAAAAATTGAATGCTCGCTATATGATGTAGCCTCCTGTACAAGATTTATGACTCACTCCTGTAAAGTTGAACTGTTATCTTGCTGTGATTTGTCTGCATTTGATGCATAAAGTTAATTTTTCTGTGAGATAAGATGCATGAACTTTATATTAATGAGCACCCTCGCATGGTTACTGCTGACTGCAGTACTTCCAGGGAGCAGACGATAATTGCGGTTGTACGCCTGCCAGTTGTATATATCTCGAGTTGTGACCTATGTCTGCAAGAATTTGATGTTTGGTGTTAGCCAATGTACAATGTAGTCTGTAGGAAACTTGTCACCTGTGAACCGTCATGAATAGCGACTGAAACTTGCTAAAATTTGCACAAAAACATGCATTATACATTTTGAATCCAGCGTAACAGAACTATCTTCTGTACAGTGCTATATAATCCGTGAAGTGAGTGAAAATGTTATTGAAAAGTTGTCGTTTAAATGTAAATTGCTGCATGTTATTATGACTTTGTATCATAATTGTGATATATGTTAACGAAACATATGTTAACAAAATTCAGTCATAACCGAGATATTTATCATTGCTTCTTATTATCGTCGCAAAAAGAACGAATTCAGATAAAAATTAATCTCAGTTAGTAGTTTCCTTGCAAAGCGCATAAGAATTCACCAGAATTCTATAAACGTAGCATACTGTATGCCTAGCTTGATTGCAAATAGTAGGCCTAGCAATAGTAGCCGAGGCCTACAGCAAGTCAAGTTCAAAATTTCGAATCATTGAGCCTAATTTGTTATTTAACCTTTTTTTGCGAAAATGTCAAGTACGAAACAAAGCATGTACGCCTAAACAAAAGATGTCGAGATTTATATTACGTTATTGAGGCGTGGTTGGGCATCTACAAGGGCCATTCTGATTATTACATAACGTCGAGAATGTCATTTTGCCTCACTCATCCACCTCTTATAACACCAGGCACCCCTTACAACATCAGGCACCCCTTACAACACCAGGCACCCCTTACAACAACAGGCACCCCTTATAACACAGGCAAGACCGACTTCTTTCATTAGCACGAATTTCAGAACGTGACAAGGTTCGGCGTGTTGTGGATTATAGGCTACTTCTCAATAAGGCTTATAGTATAGGGTCTACTGTGTTACTGCAACCTATTGTTTGAGGTATACTTTTACCAATTTCAGATGTAAGCTAAAACCTTGTTCCGGTGCTGGTCATTTGCTTTACAACCGTCGTTCCGGTGATAAGCTTTTACCTGACAAATTCACTGTTTAGCTAACATTACGTAGGTATATGGGCCTTGTGGGCACTGCGTCAGTAAGTGACGCAAAATCGAAATGTCATGCAACTTGCAGGCCTTGAATGTAGTGGTATGGTATTGACGCTTATGTCGTGTCTAATGCGAGCTCATTGATTGCATCCCAAATTTCCTGCGGCGTTACATGGATAACGGAGACTTTAGCAACGAACATAGGCCTATATTGGAATAATTGCAGGCTTTGCAGCGATCATAAGCTAGGCCGACTTTTGTTCTTTAACAAAAAATTGGACCATGTGTGAGTAACAACGACTATGACAGTCCGATTATGTGCAAGAGAGCCGCCACAGAACCGCTCCCCCTTATTTTAGTCGCCTTTTACGACTCGTCCGGGAAGCTCTGGGCTGCAAGGCAATTCATTGTTCTTCGGCTTGCGTGGTGGGGTTGCTACGTGGTGGGGTTGCTACGTGGTGGAGTTGCTCCGTGGTGGGGTTGCTACGTGGTGGGGTTGCTACGTGGTGGGGTTGAATTTTAAGGACCGTGTGTAGTAACAAAGACTATTACGGTCCGGTTCTGTGTAAGAGGGCCACCACAGAACCACTTTCCCTTTTTAGTCCCTTTTTACGACTCGCCCGAGAAGCTCTGGGCTGCAGGCCAATTCTTTGTTCTTCAGCTTGCAGGGCCACACGTCTAGCATGGATGCATATCATAGCTTCATTCACTTATATATGAGTATGATCTGTATGCAAGACAAACATTTGCCCGCTTTGTGTATAGCTATCTTGTTGCTTGTTTGTCTCTGCGAATGAATGTGAGAACACTGGTTCACGGCACGCCGCGTCGAGGTGGTTGTCAACCAAGCACTGCAGCAGGGTTCACACCGACCGCCGCGTGATGTCGCTAGTTGTCATCGATGTCGCCTGGTCGCCTGCGCAGATCAATGAGATCGCTTTTTGAAATACTTCGCTCGATCGAACAGCCTATCTACTGCTTACAATTGTACCTCGCTTCACTGCGACAGTTCACGGCTAACGATTGTAAAACGTGAGTCTACTATACAGCAACTGTAGTAGACGAGCCGAGTCAGGGGTCATATTCGCGTACGTTATTTTAGTAGTTTTTTTTGTTAATTTTTACAAATTGCAATTTTTAAGACTCCCATCTTTTCGCCCAGCGTTATGAAGTCATCATTTGCATTGATCTCTGTGTGGCGATGCAGGGTTTTAAAAAACAGACGCTAACACTTTCCTAAGATTGATTAGAAAGTTCTTAAAACAATGATCTTCGAGCATGTTTTCGTGAATTATGCCTTGGGAATTGCGTAATCCGCCACGATTCGAGATGCCAATAACAATAATACTAAAAAACGATTCATATAGCAATTAGGCTGGGATGCACTGTCCATTGACTTTATGTCATGTACTCCTATGCTTTACTATGCTGCAATAGATTCAAAACGAGAAAAAAATCAAGACAATAACTGTACGCGAGCCTGTACGATGTAGGCCATGTCCGATTCGGCCATAAATTTCACATGCGGCAAGCGAGTCGCGAAGGATCCGGTGCAAAAACGTATCGATACAATTTCAGGAAGCAATTTATGTACAATGTCATGGTGTGTGTTCACATGTAAGCATACACGTGACACTGATGACTGATGACGGGCAATACTAAATAAGCCTAGACATGTCGCACGTATAACTTTATAAGCAGTCGATGAATAATTGTGACATAAGCAAACGTATGGATCTAAGAATGATAACAGTAGCTTAACGGGTCAATTCATTCGATATCGGGATCATGTAGCTTCTGATCGGATGCTCGAACCCAATGCTAACACCCACGCGCAGCTGTGCAAAATGTTGCAATGGTTATATCGCTGTGTTTCTTGTCCTCCAGCAGAGATTCACTGTCGATGCGTAGCCTAGTATACACTCGCGAGGGAAGCAATGGCGTTAGAAATACCTATTTTTAAATTTAGTATGATTAAACAATTCGCACGGTTTTGTTTACGCGGAAGATATTTACGAGATGCTCGTATCTATAATTACGTTTGAATCTCTAATTTGTTTTAAAAAATTGTGATGAATTAGCATTGTTAATTTAATTAATTTTGTCACTAACATGACGTCAGCCTGCATTAGCTGATGTCATGATAGGCGAGATTAGAATGGCCTGCCTACATGCTCACAACTGTAGGCCTACGCTCGAAAATAAGCGTATAACATACAGTGTGCACTATCAAGTTAGCGTGGTCACGGTAACACTTATATGGGGATGGCGTGCTCGCCTATAGGCTTGTTCTTGTTGTTGGGGTTACACGAGAGAGATAGGAAATTTTAAGGAAGATGGATGTTCTCTTTGAATATTCATCGCTTTCGTTTGAAATTTGTATCATAAGATAGGGAATTCGACAGACATGCGGCCTGTGCATTTGCTTCAATAAAT
>JAQIWG010004326.1:0-16224 GCA_034695025.1 Chamaedrilus cognettii | reverse complement strand
AAGAATTGTATCGAATAATCTGATTGGTTAATTCGGACTACAAAATAAAATCGCACTTCAAATCGAAGTCTAGCAACTGGCCTTAAGTGAGTATCAGTCTTTACATATGATCTTTGATGAGTTGTAAAATCTAATATCTACGTGTAATTAATAGGAAATAAGATCTAGATTTTTAATCATAAAATAAATAAATTAATAAATTAATAAATTAAAATTAGAATTATAAAATAGACATCATTGAACTCGTTCAATTTAAATTACGCTAAAAAGTTAGAAATCATTGTCACCTGATCGGCGTGAGGGGGTGCCCGAGGGTTGTGCGCCCCCTTCAAGCGGGTCCATTCCCGGCGGGCGCCCTGCACGAGGACCGAGTGGGGGTCGATCAGCTGCAGCCCCGTGAAGTTTGCCCCCCCGTAGCGGAACGGCCGCAAGTCTACCGCATCGATAGCCTGCAGGTGTGCGTGTACGGAGCAAGCTGCATAATTTGAATGTTGAATGAATGAATAAATTTTGACTTCAAGCATCTTCGACGACGAACAGTTCAACAGTTCAACAGTTCAACAAGTAGGCTAATAGCTTGAAATACAGACATGACAGGCTCCGGGCGCGACACACCCAGAGCGCCAACGCATCCCAATCCGTACGACACATCCTGTGAGTATAGTCGCACAACAGTACAAAGACCGCACGAAAGAATACCGTGCAATGAAAAATGACAAGAAGACAAAAAAAAGTTACATTGCGTTTCTAGGAATGCGATGGTATATGTTGTACATGTACACAGATGTCCAGAGCTCGCGTCTATCAAAGTGACATGGGTGTCAAGAGAAAGTTACATGCGTAAGTTAACGTGTCAAGAGTATAGGCCTACATTACACATTTGTCCAAAAATTGCGTGATGCATTATATGACGCTCATTTTCTCATCAAAATATCATCAGCATCATCATATTTATTTTTGTATCAAACAATGCAAGAAAAAGAATAAAAATGTGATCATCGTGTACAATATAGGCTAATGATTAATTGTCAAATGGTTAATTGAGTTTATATCTAAAACTTCCGGTTTAGAATCAGTGGCTCTACAAACTCAACGAAGAAAATATTTGCTCCATTGAAAGAACATCAAAAATTTAAGACGGATGCAGTTAATTCCACGCCATAGTTTGCATGTGGCCTATGCATTTTAGTCTCATAATCAGCAATATTTACAATTAAAATTAAAAAGATAACTTGATCCTTACCAAGCCTCCTATGATGTAGTGATAGTTTCCCCGATGCATACCAACATTTTGTATCTGAACATAAAACAATGCAAACTTAGGCGTAACAAACCTAGAAGGTATTATAAATAGTCATGATTGTGATACAGGCTACAATAAAAAGCGAATCGAGTCGAGTATACATTTGTCCAAATGTTGCGCGATGTACTATAAGACGGCGTCTTAAAGACGTCCATATTTCCCATTAAAATATAGACAGACGAAATATACATGTAGATCGAGGTCAGGATTTAGCGGTTAGGGGGTTAGGGTTCCGTTAGCAAGTTATTGTTAAAGCTGCGCAAGGGATTGTGTTTAAGGTGTTTTAGGCTGCAATGAGCATGACCGGTGACACCGGGCACCGGAAACTGAGTGGGCAAATGGTTACACTTAACTCGACCCGCTTGACGACAATGTGCATGACGAAATGTACACACATTTCAAGATTAACCTATCCAATGTCGTGTACGCTCACCTAAGTTGAAAATCTATCTTACGCGTATTACAGCTCCGCGAGTGGTCCATTAAAAATCGTTCGGCTTAATACCTTTACTCTGCCTAAATGCTGATTTACGCCAGCCCGTGTCCTTGGTTCATTTCCAACCAGTTCTTCCCGCACGAAGCTAATTTATACAAAGTACCCCCAGCGGAGTCGAGCGTGGACTCAAGGTCGTTAGTTTTCGTTTGCACCCGTCTATTCGCATACAGCGACACATTCGTCTATGCACAATTTTCATGAGCCCTAATCGCCAGGCCCCTGCGAACGGCTATGCAACCGGGAGATACATGTACATGTAGGGCCTAAAGGACGAACTTTTGACAGCTTATATATTTGAAATAATTAGTTTTAGCGGTTCCGAAAAATAAAAGTAGCGAATGCGATAGTTGTGTGACTTCACGGTGAAAAATATCGTCTTGATGACGCAAAGTGAGCATGTGCGGAGGAAAGAGCGTGTGTGCATTTGGAAGTGAAACTTGGCCAGCGATGATGGAGGGGGTGTGGAGATACAAGCGTCGAAGCGAAGAGTTGAGAAAAAGGTTTGGTGTCGTTTATGTATAACGAAAATTGTGAGAAAGGGGAGACTTAAGTGGTTTGGACATGCGGAACGTATGAATGAAGAAAATTGGGTAATAGCATGTAGATATATTAGGCCTAAGGTGGAGGGGATCGTTGAGAAAGAGAGAGAGAAGAAAACAAGGAGCGAGGCAGTGGATAGCGATGTGAAGGAGCGAGGCATGAACGGAGAGATGGCAAAGAATCGGGAGTTATAGGAGACTCGCATCGTGGGAAACGTCCAACCTGTGCTAGCAATGAAAAGTGAAAGTAAAACTTAAATTATGACGATGATGAAAAATCTGATAACCATTGGTCGAGTTATAACAACGTTTTGGGTATTCTAATTTTCGTCGCGGCACGGTGCACATTCAGTATAATTATAACGTATAGGCCTGTATGAATATCAGATTTCACTTAGTAGCCGCCAATTAGGCTATTATTTAGAGACTATAATGTATTTTTTAAAATCACATAGAGTTATTTAAAGTATCGAAATTGGAATTGGCAGAAAAGCATATAATGGGCTGATGTGGTGCTTAGCAAATAGTTGTTTGATGCTTTTCAACACTTTGTATACTCTGATTCACATATTTGTAGTATTCATTCTATAAGACTATAGAAAGACCCGTAATCTTACACACGACTAATTGAATCGTATACATGTAGCCTGCAACAAGCGTAGAAATTGGTTCTACTAACAATTATAGTCGAATGTACCACACTTTCACATACAAATGATATAATCTTAATTATCTCGTGCATTTGGCATGTTCAATGGATTCAATTCTAGTTCTCTGCTCATGATTGTCTTAAATTCTCTGCCGCCCACTAGTTTATTGGCCCGACACAGCCAGGTGCAAAAAAGAAAGTCTCCCCAAAAAATACGCTCCTGACAAATTTTTTCCCTTTTAATCCTTTATCTTTTCATTAAATGCTCTGAAACTTTCATTGTTAGTAGCTGGCATGTTCGTTAGGTTCTACATACAATTTTGTTCTGTCGAACGTAAAATTTACTTTATCTATTTCAACTTTTAATGCCAAATTCGCAACACCACTTTACAATGAGGTGTGAAATAAAGCTGAGCCAGATGTCTAAAAATTGGCTAGTATTTAGACATTAACCCTTCCCTAGGACATATCAAAATTTGACATCAATCGGATCATGGTTTCTCAAAAGGCAGTTCTATGTGCGACTACGTATGAGGGGAGACTTTAAATGCAAGGGAGAGACTTCAATTTATTGCACACTTAAGCCGTTATAGTGTGACTTCGTTGCGCATTCTGCTGTGAATCCCAAAATTATGTGCGCTACATGTACATGTGTAAGCAACCAGCCACGATTCGTATTGCCACCAAATTGCATGCAAATCGATTGACTAGTTTTTATGCTATCACCCTTTGGTTGCTTCATGAGGGGACGAGTTTTGTACGGAGGCGAAAATCGTGCGTGACACCCGCCGTGCAAAGTACAACGTGATGTATTCCGTCACTGATGTATGTTACAGCAACAATCGGCAATTGTCGCGACCCAAGAAAAACGAGTCCCGCCGGGCCGGCGAGGCTAGTCTATGGCACCCTGGGCACGATCCGCCACAAACGACAGGCGGACGATCGGGAACACTGGCGGATCTAGGGGGGGGGGCGGGCTGGGGGAGGGCATGTGCCTCCACCCTTGAGTTTTGCACAAGGGGCACTTATTATAGGTAGTGTAAATAAGCGATTGTTTGGGGGGGGAGGGGAAACCAGGATTTTATTGGATATTGGATGTGCCCCCTCTCCCCCCCAGTGAGTTCATGTAAGGGTATGTGATGTTTGAAAAAGGTAAGTCAATTTAAAGAGAAAAATAGAGAATTGTGCTTGGAAAAGTTTAATCTCGGATTCAAGGTTCGGTTGTGGATGTGGTGGGGCCGGTTGTGAGGAAGACCAGATCGTATAAAGTTTCTTATTCACCCCCCTCCCCCCTCCCGATCGCAAGAGTTTGTGCCCCTCGGCTGAACCATCCTGGATCCGCCCGTGATCGGGAGGAGCAGCTTGTCGACACGGGAAGAAAGAAGAGGCTTCAGAGCGCAAGACATTTGCAAATTGCCTTCTTGTATACGAGCGAGCAGTTCTGTTCAAAAGCAACTGAGTGCGATTCGGCTTGTTGCGGAATCAGTAACTGCGAATATTTGCTGAAACGGTCGAAAAATGACAGAGAATAATTCATCGAAGACAACAACTCATTTGAGAAAATAAATGAATTGAGGATAACAATCTTTATTTCCATGTTTAAGATATCAAATTCTTTGCGAAAAACATCTAAGTTTTGCATCTCGATTTTCAGTTGGTTCTTGTAAGAAAAATGGCGCCTGCAAGGAATATGGTGCCATACATTACCATACGGCGTTTTTACGTTTGAATCTGAATCGTTGTTAAACGGAGGCAAGCGCCATCAGTCATCAACACTCACTAAATCTAACTGAGCTGCCACTTTCACACGTTTGTATCATGCCGCTGATGCTAAACTTACTCCGCGACACGCCCTAGTCGCCTTTATGTTACGCGTACGTGATACGTGTCATCTTTTCAGCGAAATACGTCGCCACGACTCCCTTGTCGCACACTGTAAATGAGTTATGATCGCTATTATTAGTTGAAAGTGCTTTAGCGCTGCTCTGCTCTCTGTATCAGTAAAAAACGCGGGACCTTTGATTCAGACAGGAAATGCTATTCTGATGAAACCAGAATGTCTAATCTTATGATACGTATTGGGCCGGTGTAGCATGATGTAAATTTCTTAGGTTGTGCAACTGGGAAAAATAAAAGTGTTGCAACGGAAGCTTTTCTAGCTAACTGGTCGTCCGTGACTTAGGCCCTACTTAATACACAGTGATCAACATACCTTAACCATACTTCGTACTTTTGCACGTTTTTAAACAACACTTTTAAGTTTTCAAAAATATGCTCAAAATTGGTATTTGTATGTAGGCCATGTTTGAAATTGCAACGCACAACTTATTTAAACAACGCGAGCATATTCGTCACAGCCCTAGCGCTTTGCACACTAAGAATCAATCCTTTGCTCAAATACTTATATCAATCTAGTAAAATTGATTTAATTATAAAATACAGTTTGAAGAACGATTTATTTAAGTAAAGGTAACGTTCTTCCATTTTCATTAAATTTCGACTATTTTTATAGTTCAATTGTCAAGAAGCTCAATGTTCCCTGTGGTTTATGCAAAGGCTGCATTTTTTTTTGCCCGTAAACCCGTATCACGCAATAATGTCTAACAAGTATGACGGAAGGTTTTGTTTTGGACCGTCGCGTGTATTGACAGTTCATGTCGTTTCATCACGCAAAGGCTGCATTTCAGTGCGCTACATGTACTTGACACCACGCCATCATGGAAATTAAAACTGTTTCGGAGTTTGCTCTTACATGCCATCATTTCCTGCATCGATGACATCAGAACCAAGAGATTTAGCAGAAGCTAATATACGTGCGTATACTAGTATAGTGTGCATATTCTAGATCATACTTGTACAACTGTTGCATGCTTGCACTATAGTTCTATTTAGGTTAGGATGCACCTTGTGGAATTCCGCCTGCTGTTGTTTGAATAATAATAAAAAGAACCATTGGTGCATCCTGCAGACGCTAGTTAGACCTAATAATTAAGTCGTCAAAAGCGTAGTGTATTGGTAATATAACGGTTAATGTGCTCCAGATAGACTAAATTGGCCTCTTAATCGTGCAGCACACAAGCACACTGGTGGTCTCAATAGGAAAAGATACATCGACCCTGCGTTTTTTATTGCATAGCGTCATAAAAAATACGCAACGTCAAAAATAAACCTTTCCCCCAGATAAAATTCACACATACTTTGAATGGCAGACGGAGTGAAAGCTAAATGCATTTGTTAAAGCAAATGAGCATTAGCCTACAACAGTCGATAAATTGTTAAGTAAGAGTTACTAATAAATTAGACGACCTTATCAAAAACTGTAAGGCATAAATCATTGTTGCATTGTGTTGCAATGTGTTTTGTCGCTATTGTTAGCTTGCAATATATGAACCAGTGATACCATTGAACCAAAATGGAATATCCATAGATTCTGGGGATCTTGGCTGAAAATATTCCTGTTTTAACGAAAATATTCCCACCACCCATATTATAAAATGAGTCATTTTATACATAAAAAATGACCCCATACATCTGGGGTTTGAGCAAAGAATTTGAGACCTCAATCACGGAAATATTCCCAAATCTAGTGACATAGGCCTACCCATAATAGCAGTGGAATCTCTGGTATGAACTACGAATCTAGATAATCCTGCGCTTCCATGACGTGCCTGGAGTGCACTCCCGCGCTAGGACCCGATCCATGCTGCACTGCATAATATCATACCGTCCTGAGCCATTCCCCACGGCCCGATAAGGGAACTTCTGCATCCCCTCATTACCCTCCCCCTCCTTCCCTTTATAACCCTCCGGTGACTGTACACTGCGCATGCGTTGGAAGCATCACGAGGTTATTCCAGTTCAGTGCATTAAGCATCTTATTCTTATGAGAACGGGCAATAAATTTAGCTTCAAGTTTGCCAATGTGCAGAGGATCAGCGCAGCGAATCACCAGTCAGGCGTAGATTCTGTATGGCGCTCCAAGTCGTTAATGAAGTTCAAAATGGCGGTTTAAACTGAAGGAAACTTGATCTGTATTGCCGTATGCACTCCAATTCAGTTAACTTCAACAATTTGAACGTTAAACAAAGTCAGCAAAATTCAAATTCAATGGTTCAGGCACCTGCAGAAGCTTATAATAAATATTGCCTTAAGCTAGGCGGGCATCAAACGGATTAAATTTCCCCGAGTTTTAACCGCAATTTTGAACTTCATTAACGACTTGGGGCACCATACAGAATCTACGCTTGACGGGTGATTCTCTGAGATGATCCTCTGCGCCTTGGAAAACTTAATGCTAATGTGGACCTACATGTACATAATTATCATCTTGATAAAAATATAAATATCAGAGAGAAGATCACGTGCATGTAATGTTATTGCTATCACTTGTCAAACATCAATGTATGATAAATGAGATGATGTTTTCGTGGAAGTCTTGAAGAAGACGAGCTATTCCACTTCACAATTAGCATGCCAATTCAATTAAATAGCCTATTAATGCCACATTTGTATTATAGAATGTAAATAACGAATAAGAACTAGAATTACTAGCGATTCTAACCACCGTAGGAAGCCATACTATCGGTACTTAATGATATTCTGCTTCTTAATTTCACAATATGCCTCCGGCGCGAAATACACTTTAAGTATCCACAATTAAACCGGCACTCGGCTGAAAGCCTGCCATTTATCAGTTTCAGCTTTTATCCGCCGGCCGTCTTCGCGTCTTGTGATTCATTGCAGGATGAACTGAACGGGCCACTTTGATGTGCACTTAATGAGAAGGCGACGACAGTGAATAAACGTCCATCTTTGCTTCCGTAAATCCTGTTCCCACGGCGACGCGACTGAGTCCCGAGGGACCCCACGGCCTTCGTCCGGTCCGGGGAAGGATCCGGGACCGAGACCGGGACCGGAACGCAGGCCGCCTTCTTCGGCCGCTCCGGTGATGGATACGGTCCTGTTCGATGCGGGTGTCCTGCATGCAGTAGCTGCACCAGCCTTCCAAACTTTTCTTGTGCATGTAAACTTTCCTTGTGTATGCGATTTTTTCTTGTGGATGCAAACTTGTACTGCGATTGAAGACATATCTCGTACATGTGAACTTCTTGTTGATGTAAACTTATGCCGATGCATGGCTCACGACAAGCATGGAAGGTCATTTTAAACCCTTCTGATCAATTTTTTTCACGGAAAAAGCCTAATATCACACACTTCCATCGCAAAAACAAAGAACGCTTGAAAGGACTCTTCTCAATTTGAACTGGGGGGCTTGAAAACCAAAACACGGGGGCTTGACGCCCCCAAACCCTTTTTTAACAATGTAATTCTTTTCCTTAAATGAACTTGGCTTAAATCAACTAAGGGAGGGGGCTTGAAATGCTCTAATCCCCCTCTAAGCCCCCCCTAATCTCCCCGTTGAACCGCCACTGGGTATGCCGTCTCGTATATTTGCGACAGAATTTCGCTACGCTATGCGCGTGCGCTGCAGGGAAAAGCACTATCCGTCGGAAGTTGTAGTGGGCAAGAATGTCATCGCTATCGCAGCAGTGGAGATCATTCATAATTGTGCGCCCCTCAACGAGAATAATGTATTTCCATCGCTGTGTTTTTGTCACGATTGTCCTTGGAATTGTGTAGTTCTCGAGTGTAGCCAGGATCGGGTTTGAGCGCGGACCAAATAAACAATTGTAGGCTGCTCGAACAGAGTTTGACAATAAATATACATGTATGTACTAGCAGTAAATTAAACTTGCACGCAGCAGCATGGGTGGGTATGCTGGGGCAAAGCTAATACAATGCGAACATTTATTTACATTCTTCAAGTAACCTTGAATTCAATATTTTCATTTTCGTTTAATTCAATAAGTTCACGCCTAGCTTCACGTACTACAA
The DNA here is from genome assembly GCA_034695025.1 of Chamaedrilus cognettii. Lineage (NCBI taxonomy): Eukaryota > Metazoa > Annelida > Clitellata > Enchytraeida > Enchytraeidae > Chamaedrilus > Chamaedrilus cognettii. The sequence continues at coordinate 7,342 of JAQIWG010004326.1, read as the reverse complement.
GTTGGCAGCCAAAGTTACGCTGCTGTTATACGGTAAATTGAATGCGCAAAACTTTTTACGAGATGGAGCTTCATTGGGCATCTTGCTCCATTATCCTCAAAATCGAGCCACGAACGTCGATGGACTTTTGAATGACGACTCGGTCGTATTTTACGACAACGTAAAGGAATCATTAGTGAGAGATGCTTCAATAAAATCATTCAGCTTTGAGTGCCTGCGGATGTGCAGTAATAGTGCAAAGGGTCTAACAGGATGCGTCTTGTGCAGTCGAGCGAATCGGTGTGGAGTGAATTGGATCAAATGTCGATACAGAGCCACGTAAATCGTTCGTGAAATTGGTGCTTAACTTTCAGCGCTTGAATCATTCTTTATAAAACTGTGTTGGTTTAAACATTGGGAAGATGCGAATTAGCACTAATAAGGAATGGTTAACTTCTTCACTTCAACTTCACTACTTCATTCCACCCTAATGAATGATTTTTTTTGCTGGGCTGAAGAATTTAAACCACTCTTGCCAAGGGTGCAAGAAGTGACTCGAAATCTTTTCCGCAACCGGGCTTTGAACCATACTCCACTTGTTAACTGCGTTAACTACACAACAATTCAATTCATATTAAATGCACATAATAGTCTTAAAATATTATGGTCATACACTGCAATAAACAATCTGATCAGATAATAATATTTAGGCAATAGTATTGACTAACCTACAACAAATCTGTCTTCACGAAATTCAATCGAATAGCTATTTCCCACTCAAAACCAATTGCTCAAAAATATCGAAATGAAAAATGTCTAGTCGTCTGTCAATTATCTGTCAGCAGTTATCTGTCTTGATAATGCATATTCGAGCAACTGTTTCAGTTTTTCTCTTTCAGCTTCTGGGAATCAGTTTCAATTTTTAAAACAAAATATAATCTAAATTCTCGTATTCGGACGTTGTGAGATATAGGCCTACACGGACGAACCCGGCTTGATTCCCCAGACCTTGATATAAGACAATTTTGCAACTCCAATTATTTCCCACGACGAATTTTCGACCGCACACGAGTTTCTTCCATTTCCTTTCCCATCACGTACTCACGCCAGCGATGAATTAATAAACCGCGGAGGAACGCAGAGAACAAGGATAGAAATCGCTGCTCAAGGCGAACGGACAGGAGTCGTACACAGATATGGAATAAGTAGTGTATTACTTAGGCCTACAGCTAACGGATCGTAACTTATGTTAAATCAGGAGCGTCCTCCCACAACCGCAGACTCATTTGACTATGTAGCTTACAATGATAATGAAACAGAATAGTTATGTCCACCCTAAACCTAAATCGAACCAATACCCTAAATAACACTAACAAAGTCTTAAAGAGAACTAAAAGTCATGAACATTGAACTGCTTTGTAAAGCATCGCAATCATGCAGTTCTGCATGTAGGCCTACATGTACATGTACATGTATAGGCTAGAGCTGTCAGGCCAACCTGAGCTGCTGCAACTCACATATTCGTTCAGTTCTAGGATTATTTCATATCGGGTGGGAGGGAGGGTGGGTGCGAACAGTGACAATTTCCGTCTCGAGCACACCTGACGACCGGGGGGAGGGTGGGTGGGGCCGAGACGCCTTTTAAAAACTCTGTCTGTCCCTCACTTATGGAGAATATACAATTATACATGTAACATTTACGAAATAATACTAGTAGTAACAAGTTGTACTCCAAAGTAGTACTCGAAGTTGTACTCAAATATGGAATATACTCGTATTTGTGAAGCACTTCAGTCAATACGGCGACAATAGAGCCAACAATTTGACTGAAATGATATGCTAACATCCCGCAGATTCTGCGCACTTTCGGATGGCCTGAACTCAGTTGAAGTTCAAGTATCAAGTAAGAACAAACCCGAAATGGCCGAGAACTCCGCCATTGAAGTCAAGCCAGAGCATCGCTGACGGAGCACGTAGACTTGGCCAAGCCTACGTGTACATGTTAGGGTCGACTAAAAAAATATCAGTACGACTGTCTTGCAAACTTGAGCTGCCGCTACTCACACATTCGTTCAATATAAGAATTATTTTCACGAGGGAGGAGGGTTGGTGCCAACGGCGACTTTTTTTCTCTCGTGCAGAACTCACGACCAGGGGGGGGGGCGGGGTAGGGCCGAGATTCCTTTATCCCCACATTCAACTCAATCAGATCATCACGCTTCTAGTGTGCCGCCCCCGAAGCCTGTTGCTCGATGTCTTAAACACGTCGTCATCATCATTCCTACTCGTGCTTTTATGACATTGCCTTTGAAATTAAATATTGTTTGTTAGATTTGATTTGATATCTTCAAATTAAAAACCATTGTGACAACTTAACGGAAACGCTGACACGCGACATATCTAAATATATTTCTAAAAAGAACTTTAAACAATGAGGTCCCTACTTGAAGAAGGAGTGCTTGTAAGGCCGTGTGTGTGGATAGGTCGAGCACGATGCATTTCCTCCCGTCCTGCTCCTGTCGAGAGTCGATGAGGCGCAGAGAGGCGTAGGCGCCCTCTGCAGTGCGCAGCGGGACCGCCTCTACGGTGAGCGCCAGCCGTTCAGAGTAGAGGGTCTCGTGGATCTGACCGAGCCGGTGCAAGCCTGGCGGGAACAATAAATTCACTTTATTTTAAATACAATATTGGTCAACATAGATAAAAATTAATAATCAGAGCCACTGCAGTGACGATATGTATAATCGCTTTATTTGACCTAGTCGGTATAGGCTAAGCCTGGCGAAAAAAACAGAACGTTAATTAATCAGCTGAGTAACTGCATAATTAGTATCGTACGTGTATGTGTAATTCTAGGCCTGGTATCTGCTCTATAGCCGACGCAAGACTGGCGAGAAAAATACATGTCTATAATAAAAGTTATTCAGAAGGGCCACTATATACATGCGGTCATCCTATTAATGGTCGTTGTAGCTGCCCAAGCCGGCCGGTGCAAGCCTGGCAAAGAGAAGAAATATTTACAATAACAATAAATCAACAGGGTCTGACTGTACAGTTCTGACTGTACAGTTCTGACTGTACAATTCTGACTGTACAGTTCTGACTGTAGTCACGAAAGCTATAATCATTGCATCTACTCTAGCGAGGCGCTGTATTGTTAAGGCGCTAACTTCGCTTCAACTTCAACTTTTCTGCTGCACTCCACCCTATTGGATGACCATTTGCAGGGCTGACACAAAAATAAGCACCTTTGCTCAGGGTGCACGAAGTGACTCAAAATCTTTTGCCGCGACCGGGGTTCGAACCGACTCTCTTACACACTCGCAATCCGAAGTCCGCGACTTAGACAACTCGGCCACAACGCTTCGCCTAAGGCGTCGGACTTCGAGTCCAGAGGACCAGAAGTTAAGTCCCCGCGCCGACAACTATAATATTTCTACTTTTATTTATTTATTTAGTTGGCGTCAGGAAGGGCATCCAGCCGTAAAAGCCCAGCTCCAGCAGTTCTTATCAGGACGCAAATGGCTGAGTGAAAACATAAACAATGACAGAATGGAGGGAAAAAGGCGGTTTAGTTGTATCTGCTCTAGAGCCGGTGCAAGCCTGCATTGCGAAAAAAAATCTTTTTACAATAAATATTAATCAACAGAGCCGTTGACACTGTCATAGCAAAGTAGTCGTCGCATTGCAATGTCGCAAAAAGGATAGCAATGTTGCATAGCTGGATGTCTGATTGTACGAACAGGAGAGCGAAGCATAGGATAGTAATGGTCACCAGGGTCGTACTAACGCACACGCGCATTATTTATAACGATACCTTTCCGGCTATTAGATTAGAACCAGGTTATTATGGGACGCCTGCGACTCCCCACCCCCGGCCTCTCCCCCTCTCATGTAAACCTTATAAAGGAAATAGTGATAAATACCTCTCTCTTAATAATTTGACACCCCCCTAAAATAAATATGACAACCCCCCTGAACCCCACGAACACCTTGATGATCACCCACCCCCTGAATTTGAATTTGACACCGCCTAAAAAAAATTTACACCTCCTCTAATAAAATCTGCGAACAGCGTTGACGCGCAGTGAAACAGGCGCTGAATGCAGCCTAAGTCCTCAGCGTACACAGTACATGTATCTGTCGGACGCACGGTCGTTTAAGTCGGATCGGTATTCCGTATTACGCGACGCTGGAGCTTTAACGAACTAATTTCCTGGCTCCATTCCCGCCGCCGACGTTTTCAACGGCAGACGGGGCGCCGATGACGACAGCTAATTTTCTGATTGAAAGCCTCGAGTTCGCGAACGGTAACGAAATCTGGGGCCTCATTCACGTACATTTTTTAAGATTATCTTAAATTTATCCGAACTGAAATTTAAAACAAATAAAATCCATTCGTCGACCGCCGTGACGTCATCATTCAGTTCGCCAGCGACAATGCGGAGCTTCCAATAAGAAAGATAAGATTTTCTTAAGATTCTCCTAAGACAATCTTAAGACTAAGATTGTCATAAGATCGCTTCCTGAATGAGGCCCCTGGTCTCCAACTTATTGTTGCTGCTATTGCGTGTAGCCGTGGCAGCAAATCGGACAAAATATGTATTAAGTAAAATAAGCATCGTTCTGGTAGGCTAAATATGTAAGCCTAGTTCAGCGCAGCTTAACAGAAGTGGAGACCTTATGATAGTAGAGCAGTTCAAACAAAATGAAACGAAGTGGAACAATTAGCAAATTTGAATTATAGGCTCCAAGTGACACTTTTTCGCCATTTCACCACAAATTTTTCTAAATTTTTAATTGGCGCGAAATAGTTATTTGAAAACTGGTCAAAACCAAATGGCCGTGATACATTAAGCTGACTAGTCTAAACGCTTAAACGCCAAATAAATCATTGGATTTAGGAAGAGAATAGGAATGAATAGATAAATTACTGGAAAGAAAATCGTATGGAAACATGTAGAATGGCGGAAGGTCGCCAGGTGTGGAGAGGTTGGATGCCAGGGTCCTGTTATTTGGCAGCACACTAGAGAGAGAGAAATCACTGGAACCAAGAGAAATCACTGGAACCAATTATTTTGTCCTATGGGTGCGGTTGAACCCCCGCCATCAAAATTTTTTACCCCATCTCCGTAGAAAAAACCACCCTGAGGCAGGGATGCAACCTCAGTCATACATATAGGCCTACTGGGCTGTACGCCGTATGATCACTTCTTCCATTAAAATACGCATGACCGCTATTTTGTTATACAGAAAACGCACCCGAACGGTAGACCATCAACTTATGACCAATATTAGTAAAACGTAAATGCGACTGGTAAGAATGAACTCGAAGAAACAACGGCCGTGAACAAGCACTATTAACCATGACATCAAAAAGTACCCTTCATTAGTCATTGCACTCCCTCCCCCAGGTCGTGAGTTGTGCGTGAAAAGGATAAAGGACTCCAGCAATGCCCTGAGGGGTCAAGAGATCACCCTCTGCAACACCCTCACCTCAGTTTTCCACTCCCCCCCCAAGCCCTTACTAGAACCGGGTATTTTTAGATTTTCTTTTACATAATTAGCTTCTTGCGAGAGAAAGACATTCACTATTACATTGTAAATTTCAGAAAAAAAACACATTCCTATCCCCCCCCCCCTCCGCCTAATCCGTTTGAGAGAATATAATCGACCCTCCTTCCAACCCTAAAGAAAACTTGCTCCCTATCTCAATATTTCAATTTTATGGGGTCAGTAAATGCCTACCTCCCGACTTTTTTGTCGATGCAAGCACTGACATTACATTCATCTTTATGGCATTGGCCCTATACATGTACTTTAGAACGTGCCACTCTAAGTGGTGGTCCGCGGACCGGCACCGGTCCGCGGATCACCTGCTGCCGGTCCGCGGCGAGCTGAGCAAAAATAGGTCAAAATCTCTCCTTGAAGTGTTGGTTCAACATTTGGACATCTCATGCCGTCGAGTCGTGGAGTGTAGTTATTAATATAAGCATGAAACTCCAACTACCTCTTGAGTCAAAAAATAGACAGTGAATCGAATTTTATAATTGGTTAACATTTGACAAAGTAAATGTAACAACCAATGTTTAGCATCTTCTTTTTGGATACCGTGGCCTATAAGTGGGTTACCATGTCATTTATGTTCGAATCATATTTTTTAAACTGTACAAATTTTTTGTCATCAAAGTCGCCGGCCCCGGTAACCGGGAATAATTTTTTTTCCGGTCCGCGAAGCCAAAAAGTTTGAGAAGCACTACCTTACGACACGCTTGATGTCGACATGCTGCATTGCTTATCTCGGACTGGTCACTTAATAAACCGGTACTGTATACTGACGATCCAGGCCGACGATCGATATTGTCAATTGATACAGTTGCTGATGACCGCAATAAAGGGGTAAGATGATATGCAGCGGCGATTCCGTGTGGAAAGCCAACTGACTCCAGACGTCCTCAGTTCAGAGCTTGGCGTTCCCAATGGCGTTCCCAGTTTTGATCATTTTGGCTTCCACTCTTCAGAATCAGCCTACCTGCAGGCAATGCTGAAGAGAGAGCTAGGGGCTGAAGTGTGCTTTTGGCGTTTCCAGGTTTATTGGCGGCGTCCCCAGTTGAAATGGTTGTCGTCACCGGTTATTTAAGGGGGAAAAAGTGGACAGAGACTGTGTTCTCACAGGGAGGAAAAAGTCGGCGTGGCGCTAGAAAAATGTGGCAGTCCTGTCATCCTCAGCCTCATTTTTTAATTCCTGTAGTTGCACGTAGAAATCCAATGCGTAACAATTCAAGGTACGTGTAGGATTGATTGTAAGCACTGGTTGAAGAACATGCGAAACATGCAATAAAACATCATAAAAAGTGATTCATGTATCTCTCTCATCCAAGCTATACTAGGTCATTCTACTAACAAAGAACGAAGCGTGGCATACAAATCTGTTACAATGTATTGATATTAAAATAGAATAGGCTATGTGAGTAACGCGATATTGCCGACAAATATTACATTGCGATCTAAATAAAATCCGCCACGGCGTGAAGTTGCGATTAGTCGATTGCTGATTAGTTCCTCAGTACTTTTAATTGATCAACTCCGCTTGATGTTGACAAGAAGTAAAATGGAGCCCTGCAGGAGCTTCTTTAGACGCAGCAATATGCCTACCCGTACATGTAAAAAACATGTTGCTTCATATCAATAAGAATGAGCTCCCTCTCAAAAAAGGAAACGTAACAGACTCAAGTAACAGAATCAAGTAACAGAATCAAGTAACAGAATCAAGTATCAGAATCAAGTAACAGAATCAAGTAACAGAATCAAGTAACAGAATCAAGTAACAGAATCAAGTAACAGAATCAAGTAACAGAATCAAGTA